>VOMN01066659.1:0-10039 GCA_014899125.1 Orchestia grillus | reverse complement strand
GACATGTGCCGCCGCTGTTGTGTGTGTGGCCGACATGTGCCGCCGCTTCTCCAGCCGTCTTTCACATTTCTTTGCGCCTGAACTCCACGACCACGCTCGGTCAAGACGTTATGTGACCTCTGTTTCTCACGAATTCAGTTGATTTAGAATCGATCGCAGCTTTAATGCTAAGTTTTTTCCAATAACCCTCGAAGATGTAAGGCACTGCTTCTTGGTCACAGCGAAAATATGGAAGAATTGGAGTATTTTCATGTTTAAGCCAATTATAAGAGTGAGACATTTTTCGTAAATTTTATAGTAAATTAGCTGGTTAGAATCTCGCCTTCAGCTTGTGATACCATGCGTTGGCCCCGGCGACTTAAGCTTTTGGCTTTATTTAGTGGCGAGAACTTCAGCTTTATTGCAATAATGTCTAAGTCTGTCACAGTTAACAATTTTATTTTTAGAGTTATGGAGAGGAGAAAATGCCACAGAATATTTTTCCAGTCGATTTTACTATGATCCGAATCCTCAAACATTAGGATCATAGTATAATATCACTGCTCAGTGACGACTCATGCACGATGAGCCTGTTACTTTGGTTCCGTAATTTCACGAAGCCTCGCATGGAAGCGCAGTTGTCACACGCGTTCGTCCCTGAGATGCAAAGCAGCTTCTCTGATCAGAAAAAGGCCTGGTCGATACTGTGCTGCTTTGGTGGCCTTCGAATAAGCCTTGCGGAATGAAACATCAAAGCGGGCGGGGCAGGAAATAACATTTAACTTCGGTCTCGGCACCCCTCGATCAACGGCTGCCTTGCAGTCGCAACGCGGTCGTTTTTTGCTTCTTGAAGCTTCAGAACTCGTACATGATGCATCGTGGATGGAAATGGTTTGCAGTTTTGTTTGAATTTACTTTCTACGAGATGGTGCATGTTAGACTGTGAAAGAAAAATGTCAATAACTAACGTATTAGAGTACCACCAATCCACCGACCCTCACAACGCTTTGCGCAAACCTATTTATGCCCTGCAATTAAGGCTTATGCTGCGCTGTGCAATTAAAGCTCATACTGTGCTGTGCAATTAAGGCTTATGTGCTGTGCAATTAAGGCTTATGTGCTGTGCAATTAAGGCTTATGTGCTGTGCAATTAAGGCTTATGTGCTGTGCAATTAAGGCTTATGTGCTGTGCAATTAAGGCTTATGTGCTGTGCAATTAAGGCTTATGTGCTGTGCAATTAAGGCTTATGTGCTGTGCAATTAAGGCTTATGTGCTGTGCAATTAAGGCTTATGTGCTGTGCAATTAAGGCTTATGTGCTGTGCAATTAAGGCTTATGTGCTGTGCAATTAAGGCTTATGCTGTACTGTACAATTAAGGCTTATGCTGCGCTGTGCAATTAAAGCTCATACTGTGCTGTGCAATTAAGGCTTATGTGCTGGGCAATTAAGGCTTATGTGCTGTGCAATTAAGGCTTATGTGCTGTGCAATTAAGGCTTATGTGCTGTGCAATTAGGGCTTATGCTGGACTGTACAATTAAGGCTTATGCTGTACTGTACAATTAAGGCTTATGCTGTGCAATTAAGGCTTATGCTATGCAATTAAGGCTTATGCTGTGCAATTAAGGTTATGCTATGCAATTAAGGCTTATGCTATGCAATTAAGGCTTAGGCTATGCAATTAAGGCTTATGCTGTGCTGTACAATTAAGGCCTATCACTGTTGACATTGCCATGAGATTTGATTGTCCCCAACCACCTGTCGAGCCACACCGATTTCAGTGACTTGGTTGATTGTCACTAATTGAGTCATTGAATACATATAAAAATAACCCCGCTCAAAAATATGACTTTGCGTTCATTTTACACGGGTTAACCGGATCTTCTCTTCGCAGTTGCGTTGATGAGGGCGAAATTTCTGGGGTGGGCTGCTCTATTGTGCAGTGGACTTTTTATTGCTCTTTGCAGAATCTTCTATGAGATGATGATGAGGCTGCCCTTCGAAACGTTTTCGAATAAAAATGATGAGTTTTATAGAAATTTCCTTCACTCTAAAACTTTTAATTCCATGTAAACAGTTTTATGTTTTTTTTCGGTGGTTTAATAAAAGTGCAACGTTCCTGGCGTGCAATGTAGAATGCACGTAATTTTATGAATTAGACACCTTCCTGGCTGTGAATTCTAAGTGAACATATTTGAACAAGTAAAATAACTTCAATGAGAACATTGAAAGATGTTCAGTCTCATTCTCAGCTGTTGCTACGAACTGATTTTTAAGTGTAATAATTTTTTTCTAACTGAATGAAATAAGGCGAACAGAGTGGTGAAACACAGTTTAGCATTTGTTAGGTTAGATTGTTAGAATTTTCAAGCAACTATACAAGTGAGGCGCAAAAGTTGACGGAACTTGCAGAGGTCTTGCTGAAACGTTTCCGTACTCTAAAAAATGGCACGAACATGCCTTGAAAACTTATGTTTGCTGGTTTGATGAATGAAGACATGATTAAATAGACGCGAAATAAACAGATAGCGAAGACCAACATTCACTCTAACATATTGGATTGGAGACACTTATTTTGATGGGTGTAGCGAAATGCACTATAATGATTGAAACAGTGCTTAGTTAATTCAACATGGTTAATCTCTACTCCTCATTATTTTTTACAACGCAGGGATCAAAGATCTGTCCGTCTAATAAAGCGCGTGAAGTGGTGCCGTCTGCCCGCGGGATCACAATGCTGGGCGACGCAACGCGCAGTCTGCTCGCAGAGCTGCTCCGCTTTGCGCTTCAACTCGACGCTGCAACAACGGATCGATCAGTTGGAGTCGTCGGTCGAAATGACCGAAATGAAGTAAAGAAATTCTTCTGCCATGAAATAACTGGCGTTTTCTTGTGTGGTTCAACGAATCAGAACCAGAATAAAATATTGTAAGTCATTTAGAGTCGATGAAATCTATTGTATTGATAAACTACATTGTTGATAAATTAATCCATATTGATTCACTGCATTGTAATACTGATCACAGGGATTTGTATTTTCGGAATGGGTCTATTTGGCGCATACATCCGCCATGTGGTAATGCGCACGCTCCGAGATGAGTGGTATTGGCCTCGGAATGCCCTTGGGTACGATTGTATTCATTGGTCGATTCCAGTCACGCCAGGCCAAGAGTTATCTTCACATGCACCGCATTCTTAAGTACAGGATGCACAGGATGGATGTACAAGTAGATCAGGCTGCACAGGGTCAACGTAACAAGAGGTGTCGAATGAGATAACCCTTCTCTGGTTTGTGTGCTTCAAGAGGTGCGAGTAAGAATTAATTGCGCCTCGTGAATGTTAGGGAAGCTGCTCTGATGCGACCAGTGCGGAGAATATTTGGACGTAACGAGAGGACGTTCAATAGGCCGTGCCAAGTGCAGCCATTGGCACACAATAACTCTACGGAGACACCTATCCTGTTTTCAGTACCGGAGAAAGCTGTTCTCCCTCGACATGAAATTTCAGTGCTCTTGAGTATTCAAATTTTTAGGGAATCAATTTTTAATTCAGTAGGAAAGCCTTCTCTATAGTTGGCTGAAAGATTTGAACTAAAAGAAGTATAGGGCAGATGCGTTTGATAATTACGGGTGATGTCTTTCACGACTTCCATAAATGGATTCAGGAAGTCGTGGCAGAGGTGCGCAATGTGGTAATGCGCAATAACTCTGAAAGCAGAGGTGCCGCCGCTGCAAGCTTTGAATTTCGCGCTTACACCTACACACATTCAACTGAAGAGAAGGACCCGCGCTAGGAACAGAATATCCTCTAACGTACAGGCATACATCCATACTGTGTGAACTCACTCTCATAGATATACGCACCCTCCCACAACAGGGCATGCACATCCCTTTGGTATTGTCAGGTGACCATTCTACTTCATCATTCACCATCTAATGAACTTTTTCCGAGAGCTAACGATGGGAAAAAGTTTCGTAATTAGTGGGAACGAGAGGAGGGCATAGAGCAGCAAAAATGGGCTATTGAGCTACGTGAACAGAAGGTTACATTCTATTAATCAAACAAATCCTTTTAGAAAATAGAAAAATGCTATTACTGGGTGACGATGCGCTCTTGCTCCGGGTTTGCCCGATGTAACTTTGACATGAATTTGTTCTTGGTCGCAGTTGAGTTGTACGCCCAGCCTGACACTCAATTATTATAATTATTATTGCGTTCTAATTCGTTCAGTGTCAACGGTTTTGTTTGTATTACTTAATCACACTTGCTGCACCTTCCGTGAATTATGCGGACTTTATTCTAAATTCAATGCATTTCTTCGGAACTCAATTTGTCATTTTCTCGCGTCCGTCTGCGTGATACTGTTTTCTAAATCTGAATCGGATTTGTGCATCGTGCGAACAAGTCATTCATTGGCGTACAAATTTCCCCTCAGGGGGCATAGGATAGGCCATAGGCAATAGAGGTAGGTTAGTTAGGTTTGCCTATCCTATGCTATGGGGACTAGCGCCCCCAGGGGAGTACTGCTAGGGTACCTCAGCTTTAGATAGGCCTTCGGGACTTCTGTCTTTCGTGCCCACTTTGCTTCCTTCCGTTTTCATTCCTTCTTCGCTATTTCTTATTTGTCTTTTCTTGCTCTTCCTTCTTAACTTGCTGTTTCTATGCGCAGGGGATCTTGTGTGGGAACACACCCTGTGCATAGAATCCCCGTTCTCCTAAGTCCATACTAAATGGTCCCTACTCTTTCGGTGCGATATAGACTTGAGTTTCTGAAGCGCTGCTTTCACTACTACTACAACTACAACTTGGCGTACAAACAAATTCAACAAATTATTGACGTTCTACCGATATATGTGGATTAATCGCTGTGGGATTACTGCGTACCCGCAATTATCAGCTTATATCTACAGCTTATATCCGAGAGCAACGAAGCTCATTGTTTTGCGCTCACCATTAAGAAAAGTCGAGAAAAAAATCCCATTGAGTACAAAGACTCCTTATTTTCACTTATTATCAATGAGAGAGTTGTGAATTTGAGTCACTTCACTATAGTGATGACTGAGAGTGAGACGACTTCATGTACACATGCAGGAGCTGTGGCAAACTCTTCCAGGCATCTTTACAACGTCGCTTTTCATGAGAGCATCCTCCATTATTCATGAGAGCATTTATTATTTATTTTCAACTAAATGAGCACTGCAAATATAGAAATGTTGATTACTTCATAGTGGTCCTGCTTCAAGTCATGATTGCGAATTTCAATGCTCTGAGAGCGTTCAGTTCGAGCGAAGCATTTGCTGCCGTCTTGAAGTCAAAGAAACAGGATCCGTTATGAGCTCTTTGCATTGCTGGGGCGTGATGCGGGCGCAGACTCTAGCATCACAACCAGGTGAGGCTCTCATCAGCCCTGCACGCCAAAAAACGTAGCACGAGTCGAGAGGTCCTGCTTCGTGACTTCGCTGGAGCGGTCGAGGGAGCTGATGTTGCGCAGGGGGTGTGGTGATGGCAGATATGGCACAGATCTTGTCCGGTCTCATACAGAACTTTCTGTAGTCGCGAGGGCTAGAAGGCCAAACGATCGTGTAATTGGCAATCGTGGCACCAAATTAGTAGTGGAAATGACTTTGATATTCGTCCTGTCGGTGGTGGATACAAATAAATGCTTCATGAAATTAGTCATATCACCAACCAATCTCCAATATTTATGGCCGTAATTACCACCAATTGGAAGTAAACCGTGTATTTTTCAGAAACATGTTTTAATTAATTTCAAAGCGTTAGCAACTCACGAGTACAACTGCTCCTGCATGCTACCTATTTATCTGAAAATGGCGTTGAAATACATAATTACATTCATGAGACCTGAAGTTGTATATTGACACCTTACAGCATTTTCTATAGCGACTTCTAGTCTGAGGCCCTCTCACTCTCAGTAAATTGAAAAGCCAGTTCGAGCTATCTTGTATCTTCGATAATGCGCTCATACATATGGTACACGGAGCATAAGATCGCTCTTGTCTCTCTTACATTCCGTGTTTGTTCCCTGAAGTACGAGAAGTGAGATCTTCATTTATGAGGCCTGCGGTTATCCCTAAAGTGAGTGTTCACGGAAATGTAAGCGTAAAAAAGACAAGTAATTTTTCTTTTCATATTGAAAAAGAGTTTAGATAAACGACGTTTTCATTCACCGATCACATCCAAAGGAGAGCAGACATCACCGTTGTCTGAGAATGCCTTTTTTTCATTACTCGCTTCGAAGTTGACATTGCTTAGTTCCTCTATGGACTTTGTCCCTCCGCTGCCCCTCGCCGAGTAGAATAAAGCTCGTCCTAGACGGCTTATCTCCTGACACATTTGAGTGAAATAAGCTAAAATTGCCTGAGGACATCCTCGATGGCAGAGCTGCTGCGGCTCACGGCGACCGCCGGGCCGTCCCTCAGCGCCTCTCAGAGCTGGAGGACGAGCACCACAGCGCGACTGTAGTGCATTGAGGACTGTGGTGTGCGCAGGGCAGCTTCTTCATGCGTTCATGGCCTTCGTCAGGCAGGTGATCGCTGAGACTTGCGCACACATTCCCAATGTAGATTGCGATAATGAAAAACTTGAGTGATGTTCATTTCCTGGCCTTTTAGGTCTGGGATTGATTTCTCGGATTAAACTCATCAATCTCTTCATTTAGTATTCTACGTGCCTGTATAAATGTGTGAGTAAAAAACTAAATAGGTGAACTGTAAACTGGTGCTTTACATGTTACCATTGTTCTCAGATGCTGAATGGTAAATTTAAACCTGTTCATGTAATGTTAAAACCATATAAAAGTTAAATTAACGAGTAACGTAAGAGGCACACCAGGGCGTCAAGGGTTACCGTGAGGCTAGAGATGACGTGTCAGAATGCGAGTAATGAATTTAAAGGGCACATTCTCCATATATATACGGGAATGAGTTTTCAATACTAAGAGTAACCAAACAACCAACTATGAACGATCAGACTGAGTTCTACTCGTTACGTAGGCTATTATCATAAGTTACTAAAGCAATTCCGAAAGAATTGACGCAGCTGTGCTCGTTTCACAAGCCTGCTCTGTCTGCGAAGAAATCGGAAGAGCAATGAATTTCCAATAAAAAGTCGTGTTAAAGAGTCACTGAAAATGGTATAACAAATATTGCTCTGTTCAAGTTTATGCAAATCAAGACGCCATTGTTTATGCATGATATGTATATAAGCCGTATTTATGCAGCTGCATGTGTGTGAATGCAGATATATATCTTTATAAAAGGAGCAATATAAATTGAAAGCCTTCTGGCCAAGTGTTTCATTAAACCCAGTTAACTTGTACGAGCATTATGTAGGTCATCTCTTTAATGTCTTCACAAGGTCAGCAAGATTAAAGCCAAAGAATACCTTGCTACAGCCGAGCTAACTAGATTAGTGCGAGGTTAACCGAATAAAGTCAATCTTCCTAATTGCGCACTTCAACCGACAAAACACTTCAACCGACGCTCTTCAACTGCGTATTTAAGCCGGCTTCATCAATTTGAATAAAAGGACTGCCAACACTGTTGATGCGTGCATGAAGTTGACTACATTTAATTGTTGACTACTGTTAATTGACTACATTTACTTGACCAGATTTAATTGGTAAATTGATACTTAACATTCGTGCTAACAGAATGTACCGTTACCATCGATGAGTTGAATGTGCGGTTAGCGTCAGTGGTGGGTGCTTTAAATGCTCCCTTACCTTTGAAACGTATTTTCTCAGCCTCTAGAATCTGAACGTGAAAAGAAACTTGTTCTGAAAGCTTAACTTACCTTGCAGTTGTTGTCAGGTAATTTTTCCTAATTTGTAGACTGAACGTAAATGGTACGTAAGCTTTGTCAAGAGTGCCACATGAAGTGTTGTGCGTGGGTAAATAAATCCTTGCATAATTTCCCCTCGCGCAAGTGATAGTGTGCTCGGCTGTTATTCACGAGGTCACATATGTTCAGTCACGGGTGGATCACTCCCATTGGATATTCCTAATAAAAGATATTTTTAACAATAACACCTTTCTGAAGAGCAGCGCACCAGCGTATCCGGGCTCGGGTGGCCGAGATCCTTCCAGGGATTACAAGGCATCCATGGTTCCCTCACGACTGAAGACAATGTCGGCATTGCATGAACTCCGAGAGCCGCTGCGCGCTGAGCTCGCTTATGTTGAAACGATGCCTTTTGATTGGTGACGTTGAACTGCGCAAGCACTTTATCCATCCCTCGCACTTTGCCGAGTTAAGTAGGTAGGAAGAGTCCACATCCTGTGCAGAGACGTGCTCGATGTGCACATCTGGGCCGGGTGCACCCAGTCCGCAGGATGCAAGGAGACGCTTTGACGACAGAGAGAATTGAGCACGAGTCTCACCTGACTTGGGGGTGCACTTTTAGTCCTGCACTTTGGCAACTTGTTTGTAATTTGAAGAAAAATAATTCCTATGCAATACGTCACAAAGACTATATAATTTCTGGGAAATGTATGAGAAGCGATATGTTTCGCAGTGAAGGGTTGTGGGGCTTAAAATTGGGCCCGGCTGACTGTTATGAAAGGTAAATACTGATCTTGGAAAATGATGCATTTTGATGCTGAATTATATCGTTAGTGTAGTACCTCCTCAGGGGGCATAGGATAGGCCATAGGCAATAGAGGTAGGTTAGTTAAGTTTGTCTATCCTTTGCTATGGGGACTAGCGCCCCCAGGGGAGCACCGCTAGGCTACCTCTGCTTTAGATAGGCCTTCGGGACTTCTATCTTTCGTGCCCACTTTGCTTTTTTCCGTTTTCATTCCTTCTTCGCTATTTCTTATTTGTCTTTTCTTCCTCTTCCTTCTTAACTTGCGGCTTCTATGCGCAGGGGATCTTGTGTGCGAACACACCTTGTGCATAGATTCCCCGTTCTTCTAAGTCCATACTAAATGGTCCCTACTCTTTCGGTGCGAGATAGTCTTGAGTTGCTGAAGCACTGCTTTCACTACTACTACTACTCATACTCTTAGTGTAATACTGAAAATTGAAGTCCATTAATGAGCTCTCCTGAAATTTTATCTCAGAGATACCTAATATCTTTCATTTTGAGAAAAAGGACACAAAATCGTCGTGGTCATCGCAGCGTAGTGAAAATAGAGTATAGATAATGAAAATGAAGTGTTTTTCTAGTTCAAAATGGAACACTATACAAGGTGAGTATTTTTTCCTTAAGAAACTGAATGATGAATTGAAAAATTTATTCGTACATTTAATGTTTCTAGAGCTTGAATGAGGCTGGAAGGAATTTGTATGAACTGAGGGTCGTTGATGAACCCGCACATTCTTAAGTTAGTCAAAAGGTATAATTCTATCGCTATAGTGTGCTTCCTCATGCGCTGGATTGTTTTAGTGAATGGACCGTATAGGACTGCAAAATTTCATTTCACGATGGTACATATCTTACGACAAATAACGTGTTCTGCATATTACTCAAATGATTGAGTAACCTTCGAATTATTTTTGGGACTTAACAAGGACCAGCGAAGTCACGAAGCAGGTCTTCTCGACCAGGGTTACCATCCAGGATAACCTTTTTGCCATAACATTTATAGTTATCTATATGTTTGAACACCCAAGTATTTTTATCAATAATTTTATAAATCTAACGATGGGGCGACGGAACAGTTCGTCTATCATGGGTTGCATTCATCGTGTTCTGCAGATTTATCGCTTCTCTTTTGTTAGCCCTTTTGTTAACCCTGGCTGCTGACCGCTGGTGCTCCAGCGCTTGTTGCAGGAGACTGTTGTGGGTTGCAGGAGACTGTTGTGGGTTGCAGGAGACTTTTGGGGGTTGCAGGAGACTGCTGAGGGTTGCAGAAGACTGTTGTGGGTTGCAGGAGACTGTTGTGGGGCCCTGGAGACTGTGGTAGGTTGCAAAAGATTGTTGGGGGTTGCACAAGACTGTTGTGGGTTGCAGGAGACTGTTTTGGCTTGCAGGAGACTGTTGTGGGCTGCACGAGACTGTTGTGGGTTGCAGGAGACTGTTGTGGGTTGCAGGAGAC
>VOMN01066657.1:0-10412 GCA_014899125.1 Orchestia grillus | reverse complement strand
TATGTTGTGTGTATGTAGTCGTTTGCTCGATTACTATCTCATACCATTTTTGTACCCTAATTTGTAACTCTAAAACAATTCTTTTGTTTTATTAGAGTATGTATAGGTTCGTGAACGTCGACCTATATGAATATTTGCTCAAATATGTGAACGTATGTAGCCTCTTTAAACCTCAATTACACATATCAATGCTTATGCCTGCTTTTGCCTAAATTGCTAAATTTATACAATGTTTTCATCCTAACCTTTAATTTTAAACAACTAATTCAGTTATTGTTACTTACATAGCTGAGTGTAACTTTTTCTCTTTTATTGAGCACGGATTTGCTGTAAATTGAAGGCTTTCATTTTTATATAGGTTCCCCTAGAAGCCTTGCAGCTTTTCGGGTCCACATGTGGTGTATATGTTATATATCCTGATTCCGGTTCCTCGTCATTTCTTATTTGATTGTAAAATTGTATCTGATGTAAATTACCTGGGGTGAGTAAATGTTTCAAAGGTATAATGTAGAGTTCAAAAAACCCGTAATGGTTCGAAGAGATACGCATAAATTAATCAAGTGTTCACGTCAGATTAAAATATTTTGATTACACGCTTAACAGTTTAGAATGAGCATAAAAATAAGCGATCACGGCTCCTCCGACGTGCACACTCAGTTGTTGGAACGCTGAGTCCACGACGCGTAAGAACGCCAGACACTGCGCCCATAAGAAAGTGAAGCTGGACCGGCGCGACTAGTGCGTTTTAACACAGGTCGTCATGTTTTTGACCCACTCATCCTTTAGTTCTAGTCAAATATCGTCATAAGGGCAGATTTTCTCTGGTTTGGATTTACCGAAGCTATGTATACATGTAGTTCTAGATGTAACAGGAGAGACGTTTTGTTTCACTTCACCTTATATTCATAAAGCGCGGCGATTGCCAAATAGATAAAACGCTTTTTCGCATAATATGGGAAGGAAATGCGAAACGGGGCCATTTGTAGGAAATCTAATTTTCAGGATAAAAAGAAGTATCAACGTGATCACAAACATTAAAACCGTTAACAGACAAATGTTTCAGATTTTAAAAAATCTATCTTCAGTGTCAGTAAAACGTGTTGAAGGGAATTCTCACTGTTCCCCTAACCACGTTTTACTGACACTAAAGTCGAGTTTCTCAAAATCCGAAAAGTTTGTCTTTTAATGGTTTTAATGTTGTAATCACGTGGGTACTTCTTTTCACCATGGGATAGATAGTCCAAGACCCAATATGCGTTACGTCCCAATTTCTCATAATATACAGTTATATTTTCGCAATAGGATATTACTATAAAATAATAAGATTCTTTTGCTATCTATCAATGGCAAGTTTTGCGTATTTTTATGATTTATTACAAACAGAGCCTCAGGCATTCATCCACCCGAATCGTAACTGTTGTTGCATAGCAAATTCACCATGAAGTTGAAAAGGATAACGTTCCTATAAAGCTAAATATTTTAAGTTGGAAACATTTCGGAGATCACCTCTGTTATCAGATCATGAAAATAGTGTCTGCAGAGAGCAATATGCGAATGACAATGCACTAACCCTAAAAGGGCCACGGAATTTTTCAAATGGCCGTAATATTACTCTAACAGTCGTTTATATTTTACTTGCTTCTGTGCATATTTGCCCTAGTTTGAGCGAGGCGATAGGAGTTTGAAACTAAACCATGCTAATATTATCGTTCAACTAGTGGAATGCTGGGCGCTGTAGGGTACGACAACACACGAGCAATATAGAAGAAACTAATTGCTGATAATTATTATCCATTTACGATCTGAAGTTGTAATGAGCTACAAGTGTCTGATGTAACATTGACTTTTCTTTGCCAAAATGTAGAGATTCTTTAATTCTTCACTACCCACCACAAGATAATTCAATCAATAATTTTTACCTGGAAACGGTCTTTGTCCAGGCGGTGGCATTGCATGCTCGTGGTCAGTGCATTTGTTGACGGTGGCCGTGCGAATGAAACAACTACGGTGCCGACATATGTCGACAGGCGCAGTTCACAAGTTGAAGTCTTTCCTCTTTTTCATCCACCTTCACTCGTCACTATAACGTTGCAGTATGAAGGATGAGGAGGATGTGCTAAAGTATCCGCTGTAAGGAAGCTTCTCTACCTATCCTGCCTTAAAGATTACGTGATGCTCACTTTTCGTAAGTAAATCTGTACAGCATGGACGAACACGTAAGTACGAGTGGAGAGTCATTGTTCTGAAAATGGTCCTTGCCTGTCAGAATTGCAGCTTGTGTAACCTTCTCGGAACTTTTCCAAATCGCTCGATCGGACAGCAGGCCACACCGACCGTCTCCTGTCTGTAGCCCGAATTCATTCCAAGGTGTGGTCTTGGTTCAAAGTCAGCATACGGACGCACCTCTAGCCTGTCTGAGCTTGGCGATGCACTTGACTTATGTATCCTCACTTGATCTGAACTCAATTGAGCATTCAATATGGTCTTTTTTTGAGCTTGTGATAAAACACACAAAATTTGAAATCTTTGAAGGCAGCTATTCCTCACGCATTGGATAAAATTAATCACGAAACAGTGCGTCCCTCGGCGTGTTCATTCATGAAGCCTCTTCGAACAATGTGGCTCTAAGACAGGTCGTATTGATCAATATACTATATAGTGGGTTAAGCTGTGTTGTGTCTTTGTGTTGAAGGGTATTTGCACTGATTTTTTTACATCCTCAGATGCTAAAATATTGGTTGCGTTACTAATATTTTCAAGCTTGACAAGCCTTATCCGTCTGAGGCAACGGAGAGGGGACACTACGTCATGTTCGCTTTCTATTTTCAAGGCTGAAATCTCTGGTTGCGAATAATAAAAATCTTCATCTACAAGTTTTTCATTTAGGTATGTTTTTATGTACGACGTTGAATAAACATATCGAGTGGCTCTAGCTGCAGATTATTTTCTTAACTTCTTAAAGTATTAAGTGCTTTAAATACGCTTTATAAATCTGTTGTAGGGTTTTAATAAATGAACTTTTGATAACATGATTTTGAACAATAAAATTTCACTAGCTTATATATGTTGAAAAATACATAAATACTCCATGATATCATTGAAATTTCAAAAACACAGTGTTAAAGGGTAAAGTTTCTGAAACTAATTATAATCAGGTATTACTTACGAGATGACCAGATGCTTTGATATGATGCTTTACTACTAAATACTGCAAAACTCTATCGTACTGTCCCTCTAGATGCGCTGTTCATATCACAGCTGACTTAACCTTTCTTATCTAGTACCAAAAGATCCCTTGAAAATATTCTCTACTAAAATATACCATTAGTCTAATGTAATTTACATGTTATGACTGCACAGTATAAATTTGTTTTTGAAACGTCAACGATCGGCACGTTTATGCAGGCTTTTATTGGGCGTACCGTTGCTTTCTTGTATTAGGGTTGTGAAATGAGCATTTTTCTGCTCTTCATTAAGACCCATTAAAAGGGTTTGCAAGAAGTTTTTGAGGGCGAGTACTCGGCGCTTGGCTTCACCTCAAGTCATTTCGCGAGGCTGCCACGGCGGCTATAAAGCGAGCTCATCTGTATAACAGACCACAGTGGCAGTCTGTGATGCTACACTGGTCGGACATCAGATTCTGATAACTTAATCTGCCTGCACGGTCTAACTCAGGGTCTCAGAATATTTGCAACGTGGTTGACCGATCAACAGATTTAAACTGATACGTGATCGAAATTTCATGAAGAGCCTGATGGCAAAGCTGTGGAACACAGAAGTGCATCCTTTCCAATGACGAATATTTGATGAACCACGGATGTGTTTGATAAGATTAAAAATAGAAAGAAGTCCAACACCTAATTTTCTGCGAATATTATTTCACGTGAATGCACGACTAGGTTTGAATAGTTTCTTCTTGACTGGTATGAGTCCGAATTAGAGTTCATGTAATTAAACCTTTCGACTTATTCCAACATGTTTCGTGAAAGAAAACTTATGAAAACATCTGATAATTGGAACTTAAGTTATCCTCCGGATTTAAATCTAAGTTCTCATGACGTGCGATTGCACTGAAAAAAAATTCAATGCAAGCAAACTTCAACCACCAAAATAAAGATACATATTTATTGAGCTGCCGTTCAAAGCTGTTCTGACTGGTGGCGCTACGTTCATCACGATCCCAACCGCTACGCCCCCCCTGGCACTAGCTTCAGCAAAATCTGATACGCAGCACTAGGCTATACAACAGGTACGCAGCACTAGGCTGTACAGCAGGTATGCAGCGCCTGCCACGAGTCGGCCCTGCAGTTGGTAGGAGATGATAATTGATATGGCATCATTCTTGCTATTCTACACCTGGTGTCAGCCTCAACGAAATTGATTCTGATTTTTTGACTTTTGTCTTTATCACAACTGTAGGTGTATCGTGTTGTCAGCGTCAGCGACAGCACCACCCAGCGCCTGCCATCCTTCATTACATCTGCTACTGAACACTCTGCACCAGAAATTTTACTTCATTTCAAAATTGAAGTTACTGGAACTAAACATCCGACATCAGCATTTGCCGCACTCTAGGTATCAAAAATAAAAATGTTCATTAATGCTTCCCTTTTAGAAAAATAGGTTTTAATCTCATGACTTTTTACATGAATAGGCTACATTATTAAGAAAACTGTAGGTTAAAGGTGATTGGTTTGTGACTTCTGCCTATACGCTCTGACAGTCAGTTGTGTTATTCAATTTGCTTGCTTTTCCGGAGCCCACTTGTTATTTTGTCAGATTCACTACGAGTGCACAAGTGTTAAAACCAAGGAAGTTATTTCACAAAGCGTATTGCAAACATTAATTCCAACTTTACTGCTTAATCTTTATATGCAAAAGATTTTTATTACTTTTTGAAAATCACACCTAATTAAGAAAGAATGCTTGAACTACACGTCCCTGAATGAGCTGTTTTCGAGTAAAACGGATGTTTAGGTATTTGGGTAGCACTAGCCCTTCTTTAGTGCTGTTGACTCTCTCCATCTGACCCTAGTGCAGTGCGAGGCTTGAAAATAAAAATCGCTGTGGGAGACTAAAATCATACGAGTCTGACTTAAATTACATTCACACATAGAAAGATAAATTACAGTAATTTTTTGAGAGGCATCACCAAATGGTGTTCAAATTATGAGAAACTAATTATACAGCCTCTAAAATCATTCAAAAGAATTTAAAGAAATGAGTTTTCATTTCCCATATCAAACAGATGTAAATATAAAGCTGTATATAATTAGTTGCATGCACGTGCTTCTTAATTTTATCCGTTAGGCTACCTAACCTAACGTCAGAGAGTCAAGAGAGTCAAGAGAAGCACATTCATGTGTAATACTTCGAGTCAAGAACTGCAATCTACGAAGAAGTAAACTTCAGAGTTGTATACAACAGCTGCTTGTTTGATATGATGAGTACAGGAAGCCTGCAATTTTTTCTTATCCAATCAAAGGATTTCATGGTCGCCTCCGTCTTTACGGTACTCTTTTGTTAGTGACTCCAGATAAACAAGGCTTCATGTCCTACTGAAAACACATGAATGGTTAACTTTTAGAACGTCCTCGTATCGGCCACCTGATGTGGGTTGCGAGAGCTGATAGTTATCCGGAGGAACAATAATTTTTCAGTAGAGCTGAAAAACTAAATACATCGATGGATTCCTTTGAAGCAGCATCAGAGGTTGTCCATTTAATTTTAAAATGTTGATTTTGTTTGTTTGTCGCATACGCTGCATTTTGGCTGGACTACGTAGCATAGCTTGAGCGTTTACGTTCGCTCCCGAATCTGCAAAGATGTGAGCCTCAAACAAAGACTGAGCGGCTACAATGTATCAACTTGTACGGTGATTTAACAGGAGAATGACAAAAATTTCGCCTTTTTTTACGTTCTAGTCATTTTCGTCAAATATGTACTTGTTATTTATTTTATTTTGTGTTACTTATATCACCCGTGGCTTCATCGATCTTCGAAAAAAAAATTTCATGGCTTTCCAACTTTACCAAATTTTTTCCACAAGCTTCATTTTCCACGCTACCACACTTAAAAATCTCGAGTTTTTAAAATTGAAATTGCAAATAGAGTTGTAAAGTTGTAAGAGTTCAGTATCTCTTAATCTAAAAAATTAGATCTAATGAGTATCGCTTTAGTAAGGAAATACTGCACGAAGTGTACAATGCAGCCAATCAGGAAGTCCAGGCTTGAGCTTGGAGTTTACGTTCTCGGTTAAAAAGAGACAGAAGCTTAATGGGTTCTCAAGAGTACAATGACATAAAGGTGTGTGAATCCTGTATTCTTTCCCGACTGTTTCCTTAAGGAGTTACGTTACAATCAGGTCACAAAGTAGAAACTATGAAGTTTTCTTTCCTTTTTTGAAAAAATTTAAATAATTATGACTTCCAAATTTTACTTCATTTTAAATACTACGAAATAACCACAAAGTACTTTAGCAATAGTTAAATGAAAGCAAAGGGAAAATTTATCTCGATGTAACTTTGTAGAGTGTAAGATTATTAAGGAGAACTAGCGCTTTCGAGTCGTAAGCATATCAAAAGGACGTACGAATGACTGGGTAACATAGTATTTGTTAAGGATCACTATCAAAATCATAAAAAAGGTTGGAAGCAGAAGAAATTTTTAAATTCATCTATCATTTTCTTTTATGCTGTAGACACCCTCGGATTCGATCAGTAACTCAGTCTATCAGAAAATATTTGCCGAATATTCACAGATCAATCACGTTCCTGCTGCACAGTAGCTCTTACCTTGTTCGCACTCGGCGCTGTTCTTCCCAACATAGGGTACAGTAGTTCCGTAATTCCAATAATCAGCTATTTTGCAATTGCAATTGATGGCATGTATTGTTATTGTGGTCAACGCTATTCAACCGTAGTTATGTATGCTAACGAATTCGAAATTTTCTCAGTGCTATTCATAGTCTTAGCTGTTGCGTTATTTGGCGTTGTGTAATCATAGGTCAAATGATTCGCAGTAAATAAAAGTTACTGTTATATACAAGTCGTTACCTAGTCCACGAATTTACTACACCATCAAGTAAAATCGGGTCAGCTGTTCCGAAAGAGATAAACTGCTGCTCATCCTGTCCAACTAAGGTCAGTGTCAAGAAATAAATTACCTCCAACAGCAAAAAAAGTTCATGCCATAAATCTGCTTAAGTGTCTCCTGAGGTGAGAATAGGAACAGTAAAATATTAAAGGAAATTAAATATTATACGTGTAGAATTGATTACGACTAGATCGAAAGAAAAAGCACGAAAAAAGTGTTTTTTCGTCGATTACTGAATATAAATGTCACGTCAACCAGACATGTTCGAGCCTGAGTGTCAAATGGTGTTCATGTGCAATGGTGCGTCGTTGTAAGGGGATACAGTGCGCTCACGAGCCCTGTCACTGATCAGGGTCTCGTCAACATGAAGCGTGACAGCTCTAACGATGAGAGTAAAATAAAGTTCTGACAGAGCATGCTTGGAATTTTCACATAAATAAGCCATTGTACCCACGTGCAAAATGATTCACTTTGTGCTCATTAATTGATGTATTATAATCATTGTACGCTATTTTAAGGCAAACTAACGATTTTACGGAAGAGAGTAAACAGAAACTTGCTGCTGAAGCAGAGATTGTGGATAGCATTGCGAGGAATGCACGAGAGCAGCGCTGTTGGCACGCGCACATCGAGGGCAGCGCTGCGTGGCTATGGACAAAAATGTTAGCTATGCTGGCGACACCTCGCTCAGGTCTAATTACCTGACTTTACCTCCTGCTCGCTTGTCTTACCCATGATCGTCTAGGCATGTAAGAGTACAAGCGCTGCACCACGTTTCTATGGGTACGCCTCTCAGCCGAGGAAGCGCTGACTCAGAGCGCGACGGCGAAGCGCTTGCTCGAGCAAGTACGAACTAATGACAGAGCTGTGACGCGCACGCGCCCTGCGTGGCTTGCATATTTCAAGACCACCGATTGCACCAGCTGCTTCTCATAAATGTCATCTAAGTAAAGGTATACACACAACAGGACAAATTTCGACACGTTTTGGCGATACAAGGTGGTGTAGGTTCATAAGGAGAGCACAGTTAAAAAATGGGACGTACATATACATCCTGAAAATATTACTTCGGATAAAGGAAAACTCTAATTGTTGCCGTGGTATGTCAAGGATCAATACTTTATCCAAAAATGTTGGTATCTGAATGATTAATTTATAAAAGAAATGAACCGACTGAATATATAGGGTGGTTAAATTTGAAGGGCCGATGTTGATTGTGAATAAAACACAAATTAGGTTCATAATAAGCCTGAATAACNAAATAGAGAAATGTCAAATTAAATGTAGAAAAAAACTTGACGTTTAAGTGTGGTTCACATTGAAAATCGGCCCTTACAATTTAACCACCCTTTACTAGTGATACGATTCACACATAAAGAAAATAAACATATTGACGAATCGTATCTTAAATTTGAAATGACGCAATTTAAACGTATTTTATTGGGTTCGTCCTCCCGTAATTTGAGTTTGAAAACTCACCTCTATTAAAACGTTCTACTTTTAAGGAGTTTTTATCATAAGTTTCTCATGGGCTCTACTGCTTTATTAGCTTTGATGCTCTGAACCTTTACGATGTGCGTGAAGATGTTCCACAAAATAATATTCTGATGACAACCACAAGTTGCTTACTCTCGTAGTTTGAAAATTTTAAATTTCAGCACGCATACTTATGTGCAAAAATATGCATGAGAAATTGAATATAATCGTTTTTGAGTTTAAAGGCATTATTTGTGAGAGGAATAACATATACGGAATTCAAAATATAAACCAAATTTTCAACTGCACTAAGGAGACGTGAGAGTAGCCTTAACATTCACTTTAAATATTAATTAAAATATTCAGCTGGCCAACAAATTTTTAGGTCTCTGAATCAATTGTCGATATGCTTTGGCAGAGGAAGTAGTACAAAGAACAAAATTTATTTAGGTATGTTTTGAAAATTTCATAACCGCCACAACGTTACCGGGAATTTTTCTATAATTCCTTCAAGTTAATTTTTTTGTAATTTAATGAAGTTCAAATTTTAATAGTATTGAATATGTTTTATGGTATTAATATTTCAGACTCGGTGGTTGTTATATTTTAAACGTTTGGAAGGAAGAATGTGAATGTATGTATGCTAGGCGAAGACCGTTCAGAAAAACCCTAAAACAATTACGTGCCGGCCCAAAATTCTCAGGATAATGTCAGTACACATCTTCCCGGCGGAAAGTTGCCCATAAATGAACGCTGATGGAAAAACGACGTTGAACCAAACCCAGGAATAATATTTCCGGTAAGATAAACTTAATTGGAAATTTACTAGTCCTCTACCGAAAAAAGGCAAATCAGAACCTTCTATGTTACCCAGTAATCCGACCCAGGAAACCGTCGAATAGGGAAGCTCTCCACTCGTTAAGGACAATATCAGAAGGAGCAAGTTCCGTCATAAATACTGTTTATGAGAGATAAACTTTAAAAAATATATTCTTCGGATTCATCCTTAAGCTGCTGTGATGATGCTTCGGGTGATAAAACTAATTCAGACTGTTATTACCATATGTAATCATAGTTCAAATCAGTTCAGAAGCTCCTTGACATGAAGTTAGTTCCCGGGTGTTTCCGAGCTCCAGTTATTCACTACGTTCATCAATCGGTTTTCAAAGCTGTGACTGAAGTTTCGGTTATATGCAAGTACTGAACAGGCATCAGTCTTCATTCAGAGCGGTCAAGGTACAGACTTCTTTCTTATTTACACCACAACGATTAGACGAAAGCAAGATGCCTCAGAATGGCTAAAAGAGGCTATTTCCCTTTGATCGGACCAAGAGCCCCACAGAGAAGGAAGTAGCGTAATACGCTAGTGCTTTATGCACGCCGCATGGTTATGCGGGTTTATCAACAATGGAAATAATCCGGTACACGCGGCAATTCATGGTAAATTGTGGTCGGAAGAAAATTCTAACCGATAGGGACTGCCGCCGTGTGTCCTGAATTGTTGGCCGGGATCGCTTTGCATCAAGGATGAAGCTATTGCCAAACGTCAATGATGGGCCTTTTCTTGCTGTTTCTGAACGAACTCTTTGTAGGGAACTCCACGCAATGGATTTATGGAGTAGAGTGGCTCATAAACGGCCGATATTAACTCTTGCTTACGAGATCACTCGTTTAAACTGGATGAAAGTACACGCATATTGGGCTGTAAAGGAGTGGAAAAGTCATGTTTATATATGAATTACAATTCTGTACCTATAGCAATAATGCCCGCCGTCGTGCAGCCTTCATGCGGCTTTCAGGGACCAACTCGGTAGTTTTGAAACTTTTTTGTTTGTGATGCA
>VOMN01066655.1:0-28193 GCA_014899125.1 Orchestia grillus | reverse complement strand
GGGGGTGATTGTGGTGGTGATGACAGCACTGAGGGTGGCGTTGTGGTGATTGGGGTTGTGGTGATGGCACTGTGGTGCCATCACCAAGAGGGGCTCCACTGAGGGCAGGGCATGCCGTGTCGCTGTCTTCTGGTCCCAGCGGCCGCTGCGGCATGCGTGCTCACCTGGCGGCTGCCAGCACTAGCACTAGCATTAGTACCAGCAGTATTACCAGCTCTAAGATAAGCACAAGCATCTGAATCAACACAAGCACTAACACTAGCATTAGTACTAACATCAACACGAGTAACAACACCAGCAACAACACCAATGAAAATACTAGCACCAATACCAGCACCAACATCATCAACAATACCCGCCCCAACACTGTCAGAAAGACTAGCAACAACGCCAGTTACCACGCCAGCAACTACACTTGCAACAACACCGGAAACAACAGAAGCAACAACATCAGCAATGACACCGCTAACAACGCCTACAACAACACCAACAACGACACCAATAATACCAGCGCCAACAATAGCGCCAACACTAGCACCAATATCAACGACGCTGCCCGTAAATACAACAGCTGTACTGACGGTATTTGCAGAGTTTACAGTAGCAGCACTGAGAGCAGCCGCCACGGCGTGTACAAAAGCAATAACGACATTTGGATGAGCACGAGCATGAAAATATCAGCAGCAATAACCATAGCTGTAAGAGCTGCAGCAACAGTAACGAATGCCATAAGAGCTGTAGCTGTAGCAGCAGTAGCTGCAAAACTTATAGAAGCAGCAGCAGTAACTGCTGCCATGCTTAAGAGCTGTTAGTTGCGAAACCTTTGTTGGGAATAAGTGCTCGGAGACGGCTTTCACATGATGGCATTAAAGCGCTCGCAAAGTTGTGGTGTTATATGTAAGAACCTATTCTTCAGCTCAGCGCATATTTTCTGCAGTTCTTCAAAATTACTCGGACTTCCCTGACGAACTTTCTTCTTCAGTGATCCCTAAAGATGTTCGATAGGATTGATTAAGGTCATACTCTACAGTTCATTTAATTATTTGTAAGTTTAAGGAATATAGCTCAACTATTACCTTACCAAGGTCAGGTGCTCCACGAAACATTGATCTTCTGTCTCAGCCACTTTTGACGGGTGAAAATATGCCCACAATAACTCGCAGAGAGTTAGACACTGACCTGGAAGCCAACGGGACTGCAGTGAATAACAGAACCATCAGTAGAGATCTTCAAAGCAATGAGATCAAATGTTTCACACCCCGTAAAACTCCCACGATGCCGAAAAAAACACATGCATATTTTATAAGCTTTGCGACAGATCACTTGGGAAGAAAGACGTGCATTTTGGAAGAGTGTTTTTTGATGTGACAAAATCGAGATTGAATTGTTTGGTCGTAACTCCGCTCGTATGTGTAGAGGACTCAAGAAACAGCCTCTGAGAGGCCTATTTCCATCCCAACTGTGAATCACGGAGGTGACAGTATAATGGTTTGGAGTTGTTTTGCAGTACATGTCACTGGTGTACTTCATGTTATTGGTGGAACGATGGATGGGGCCATGTACCACCAAACATTGGGGATGAGTCTCATTCCAAGGGCGAAGCGCTTATTCTAAAAACATAAATGGACGTTCCAGCAGGATAGCGACCCTTAACAAGGGGCAAAATGAACATGTGAATGGTTTATGAAGCTAAATGTTTCATAAAAATTGAAATCTCATGTGTGCACTTTAGTCTGTCTTCGCTCTATAACTTGAACTGATCCAACATAGGTGTCGGAGCGACAAAAATCACATAATGCTAGGCAGATAATGTAATAAATTTTTATCTTTTGTCGCTGACTGCATTGCAAGTCTCATTCATAAATCGAACCAATCACTGCATCAGTTCTCACCGTTGGAGAAGTACATCATGTACATTATTCACATAGAGAAGTGGCATCACACCTGAAAAACAAAATAATTCGAAGCTCCAAACGTTCTTCAGAAGCATGTGCCAGACCTCCATTCGTATTTCCTCCTCATTCAATACCCCTACCCCGACTACGAAGCTCATTTGCCCGACGAACAGCGCAGACTGACGGCGAAAGTGGATTTCTGAATGGCGGCTTGAATGAAAGCGACAGGAGGGAGTGAGAGTTCAAGCGGGCACTGAGAGGGAAAGTTCGAGTAAAGCAACAAATCGAGGAGCAGTAAAGTCGTCCGTTGTTACAGCCATCCTTAAATGAAAAACCTAACTCCTCTTCGAGAGCATCTATAACTTTCTAGAATTTTGGCCGCAAAAGCACGAATATCACACCGCCGAATTGTTGAACTTGGACGGGAGGCGAAAAAGTTAAACTGTGGTGCACGTCCCAGTCTGGACACACCTAAGTCTTGTTCTAATTTGAGCGGAATCTAATTCGAGCGGATATGAACTAGCTTCAGATTTTTCTTTACTGGGGTTGAGGTGAGCAGTATAAGTTGTCGTTACGAATTGGATGGAACTGGAACAATGATTTTCTAAATGGCTTCCACTAAGGAACATTGTTTGCATCGTGGTATACTTCTATAGGTATCACCCATCGTTCAAAAAACTGCAGTATCTTCTACTATTTTCCCCCAAAAAATTTCCCCTTCAATGTAATTCTATTCTAAGTATTTAGGGAGCCGCTGTGTTGCATGACGTGAACAGAGTAAAGTTCTCAGAGCTCGTGTAGAATAAATTGTACAAGAGTTGCAATTGTATCAATTTTACCGTGTTTGTCACAGTACAAATTGAGGAGTCCACTAGCAGCTACGTAAATTTGACCTACTGCAAGAAATCTTGTGTTGAAGTCTTGAATTTTCAAAAATCTTAAAACCACTTAAAACTAATTTAGAAGGCAGTCAAAACATTGAGATGCTGATCCCAAGGCGAGACCTTGAGCTATGTAAGTTATCAGAGCTCCTTCTAATAATAGTTCCTCCTGATATGAGACGTTTACAACTTTTATTCTGAGTGTAAACCAGACTCGAAATAATCAGTATCAGTCAAATCTGCTCTGCAAAATTGCATTTCCTATTACTTCGAAAATATAAAAATTGTGCCATGTTGGTTTCTAAAATTCAACTTTTTTAGAGCAACCAAAAAAAGCTATGATAGAAGTAACTTTCAAGGCAAGATTTCAATATTTTATATATTAAATCCTTATGTTAAAAGCCCAGCCCGCTTCCATCTGCGTCTCATCATCTCAAGACAGATCCTTCTTGAAATTTTGAATACTTTAATTTTCATTAATATCGTTTTCTAGTTGACCCTATATGGTATCAGCCCTGCCACATTCTCCTCCACGTACTGCCGATCATCTATGGTGATTCAAAGAAATTTGAGTGTGAGATAACTTTACTGCATGGACGTTCCAGATATGCATTACGACTACCACAAACTATAGCTTCTGCATGCACAGCTGCTGCTGAGAAGGGTTATCTTGGTGGGTATGGCATACAACTGCAACCACCGTCAGCTGCAAGGCTTCTGCCTACAATGATCTTTGCGCTACCATTGCCTCTGGAAACTTCTTACCAGCTGTTCCGTCCAGACGGGCCTCTGCCGCTCAAAAACCCTGTCATAACATCAGTCACGTGCTTGTCCTTCTAACACAGCGATGCCAGTAGAACTGAAGTCTCTCCAATATCATTTCTATCCATAGTTTAGTTCCTTGCTAAATATATATATATACCTACTTGAAGTCACCGTAGATGTCCACACGACCAGTTACACTAACAGGAAACGGCGTGGACTTTGGTGTGATATAAATTACCTGGAAACTTGTCCAAGTAATTCCACTATATCTGCAGGTTCATTATTTTTTAACTTTACCCTTTCCAAAAGCGTATACGTGTGTCTCTGCGGTAGCACAACTATCTACGCTGTCTACCAACGTTATCTACTCACACTCTACCCCCCGCTGGTTATCCACAGTCCTAAGACCTCTGTCTGCTACTAGGAACTCCTCCCGCACACTGATCCTGCGATGCCGGGTACTTCAGCCCCCTAATGCACATGCCTGTGCTGCCAATAGTGTATATTTGCCCTTCCAAAACTACCTTTACGCTCCACGAGCGCTGCTTAAAACTCTCACCCAGATACCCACACCGGCCCACCTGGGCCATATTCGGACTACTGAGCACAGCAGGAGCCTCCGAATACCCGCACGATGGTTGGACTCGGCCTGACCTCAGCACTCAATGCAATCCAGACCGGCTCCAACATCCGCGTCTCAGTTCCTGGTGGTGTGCCCCTGTGACACCGCAGCGCACGCATTCAAGGTGAACCTTGGTGGTTTCTCTCGTCTCTAAATGTAGACCTGTTGCTCCATCCAGTCTCTCTCTCACTCTTCCCCCACGCTCTCATCGTTAAGTCCTTCGAGGATTCTCCCACCGTGCCTCCAGCCCCATGATCTGCCCGAGGTGGGCTCGCAAAACCTTGAGTGATCGATACACCGGAATTTCGTATTGAAATGGCTTCGGGTAGATCATAAACAGACATAAAACTTAACGAAGATTTTAAAACTTCATTTGCGCAGAACAAATGGGAACGACTGAAGAAATAAATAAACGGTTTGTAGACTTTGGTTTGAGCTCGAAATAGTGATTTTAAATAGTGAGTACTTTGAAGATGTGCAGAACATGTGTAGGAGGAAAAGTCTTCTAACAATTTGACGACGCAGTTGTTCAGATTTTAAGTACACGCTTAAGGTTCCTGAGCTATTTTTGAATTCTGCGTGAAATTCTTTCCTTAGACATCAGAGACAAAGAGGAAATTAAGAATCAGGCAATGGATCGTGTAGAGTAGATGTGCTAAAGAATTCTGCTGATCGTCATGACTTTGTCCACAATGACGACCAGCGACACACATTATAGAAAACGTACATAGTTAGCGTACATAGAAAACGTACATAAAAACATAGTTAGCAATGCTAACCTCAGCAAAAAAATGGAGGGTAGTCACGCAATTTGAATTATGCCTCTCTGAACTCTAATCTGAATTCGATTCTGATGATAGATGAGCAGTGAAATTAGTCCCAGGCAGACGAAAACGTCGGGCAGCAACTACATACATTTGCTCGAGTGGTGGGCGGACTTTAGGGGTCTTCACACGATCAGTGAATGTCTGAAGACAGAGCGGAACTCACCCAGATATGGGCATCGAATGCTAACTTTATTCTCTATTTTGGAGTCAGGTCGTCCGGCCTGACTCCAGAATAGAGAGCAAAGTTAGCATTATCTGCCCATATTTAGGCATATGCCGACATTGTCTTCAGACATGCACTGATCGTGTGAAGAGCCTTTAAGCCTAGTGAGCTACGAAACATGAACACACAGTGGAGCTCAATGAGGATTGTTTAGGCTGTCCGGTAATTGTGTTTTCCGCATGAAATATTTTATCGGGGTGCAAGGAATATTTATTCAATTTGTTAGAAAAAATTTCATAATTTTAGCGTTATACAAAGAGTGAAAATGCCTTTTCGTTCAACAAAACAGCAACAATATTCGAAAAATTTGAAAAAAGGTAAAATGCCGCTGTACTTCGCAACATGTCCTAATACGCGTCCAATTTTGTAATAAAAGATTAAATAAAATTAAATCCTCTACATCTGGAGGATGGAAGAAGGAAATTTTTTAATTATAAACATAGTTCTATGAGTCAGTTAGCAGAGAATTGGAGCAAAAAACCATTCAGAACATTATTTGGAATTCCCTGTATTTTGTATTCCACTTTTTTGTAATCTACTCGTATATTATCTATTCCGTAAATTCCGTCTCCCGTATTTTAGAAGGCCAATTACTGAATGTAAGTAAGAGGCATCAAGCGTCATATCGCAGGAATGAGCGAGTAGATGCTCGCTC
Source organism: Orchestia grillus (assembly GCA_014899125.1). Taxonomy (NCBI): domain Eukaryota; kingdom Metazoa; phylum Arthropoda; class Malacostraca; order Amphipoda; family Talitridae; genus Orchestia; species Orchestia grillus. Next base: position 22,325 of record VOMN01066655.1, on the reverse strand, counting down.
TTCAAGAAAATGATAAACTGATAGTTGAGGGTCATTAATTAAAAACTCTCCTGTACCGTGTTTAATCTTTCCCAATTGTCATCAGGTGACATAGGTACTTGTTCAAATATGATACTAAAAAGCGACGAACTGAATTGACTTATTTGATGTTTGTAGTGTAGTCATGCGGAATACCTCTTCATAACTCGAAACCAAACAAAATCCCAAGCTGTCACCCCCAAGAAATTGCTCCAACTACAATGGTTCACCATCTAAAATCCCTGCAAAATTTCGTTTCCATGCCAAAATTGAACCATCGCGAACCAACGGTCCGAGACTCGCAATTCGTTTGGCGCAGCCATCAAGACGTTGCAGACCTTGGATTTCACTGGGGTCTGGCTGGCGAGTTGACACGGCGGGTGGTGAGCCCGATACAGGGGAGTGCGGTGGACCTGCGGGTATAGGTCGGATCTGTGGGGCCGCCACAAAAACGCGGGTCGCCTACGTTAGTACTTCACGACTCTCTTTGCTCTACGAGTCACACGCATGTGCCTGCTCTCATCCTGATGAGATTAATGACTGGTGACACACTCGTGCAATGAGTTGAAAATTTACAAGGTGTTACACTTGATATTTCAAGAATTCGTGCCAGCTTGACATGATCTTGAATGTATTGTCTGGTATTCATTTGCATTGTAAAAGGTATTTACGCATGCATGACCTGGAATAACTTGCACTAAATTGGAGTTCCAATCATAGCAAGATCGCAATGTTACTTCAAGTGCAATGTAGGAAGCACTGACTATCGTTCGTTACATAGTTTTCTTTAAACTTAAGTATTACTAATAACTGGTGCTCTGTTTATAGAAGAATTTCTAAACTTAATACAAGAAGCAAATGATCTTATTAATATTAAACGNCGAGTACTCATCTATACCGCCGAATAATCTAAAAGGCAGATTTCAAAGCAGTAGTAACTAAACTCTGTGTCCTAGTTGTCCAGCCAACACGCACGTGTGCATGCTGACGGTAACAAGTCTCGTACAAATACAAGAGATAGGAACAGTTTAGCTCTGCCTACGTGTGTCCACAGAGTTTTTGTACCGAGTAGAACGCTTTTTTATGGGTCTGCTGTGTAAATTGCTTGCGTCCTCCATACTAAAGGCTGTTATTTTTAAAGAAGAGAAAACTCCGAAGGATTTTTATACCATGACCATGATGCCGCTTCTTGAATTCGATGTCGGATAGCTCAGACCCAACTCATTAGTAATACCACGACAATAACCTGACCCGTGAAGCAGCAAATGAGGACCTGCAAAAAAAGACTGAGAAGTGCGGGTCTGATGCCGAGCGAGACCTTGCTTGTCTTCTTTACGATTGCTTTATGGCTGAGGAAACACGCGCTTTTGCTGGGCGAGGAACTGACTGTCGTCTGCAGTAGTCAAGATCACATCAACAGAGGATTTTGGCGCTCGCAATCTCCCAAGAGGCTTAGCATGAAAACTCTGGCTGTGAATCATACAACCGAGGGCGTGCCGACGCATTCCCCTTTTCACGTTTCAAACGGCACCTATGAGAGGCCATTTCACGCAGGTTTTAAACGCGAGGCTCCTTTTTTGTCAGTACGCGAAGCACGAGAGTAACATTGGAGCACAAAATACGAGAAGCTTGTTTCGATGTTTTTGGCGGCTTCTGCTGGTCCTCGTGAAGTGATGCATTCACGCCTGTTCTAATTTCGATATAACTTTATGCTTCTGTTTTCTCATTAACCGAACTCTCACGAACGTGAAGCTTTGTGATTATCTTCACGAAATCTTTCGCTCTGCCCTCTCACATCAGAACTGACTGAAGGTTCAGAAAGCTATGAACATATACATGGGTTTTTAAATTATTCTCTTCAATTATTGATTTCTTTCAGTAATATAATATGATTAAAAAATATAGCATCCCACATTTAGGTTGGCATAAATGAGTTTTCACAAACCTATGCATGCACTGAAAAATATTAAATAGATGCATCATGGAAACCATATAGTCTGACGAAGAACGCAAGATCTGATCGTTAAATAAAGCGTGTCATCAATGGTGTTTGGTCTGCAATACAAGGTTGTAACACAAGTGAACGAGTTTCACAACTAGCAAGCAAATAGATGTCTTCCGGTCTGTTACAGTAGGAGTCGGAAGCGTTGACTTTAATAATTAGAACTGAGATTGTGCTCCAACGAGCTTTGTGCCTCGCGTGTCGCCAAGCGAGCGACCGCAGTAGAGGGTCCGAAAGCAGTTGTGAGCAGGAGGCGCGCATGCAGTGCATCTACAATTTTGCTCGTTGACCATGAACTACTTTAACCTAAGCCACAGGGTCTGCCTGGCCCCCTAGCCGCAACCACCAACACCACCATCACCTCCACCACCACTACCTCCACCCTCACCTCACTACCACGGTCAACAGGTTTGGCTAAGCGAGGTCACCAAGGCGCTGACGAGCGCAGCTGTACCTCACACACTTGGCCCACAAACTTCCGCTCCTACATGGTCAAGTCACACTCGATGAGTGCTTGAAATTTTACCGAATGAGACCCTATGGGAAGCAAATTGCAATGATTTATTCTTCTAAAAAAATCAGTCCATAGTACAGGAATTTGAAGTTTCACTTTCATTTTTCAATTGTATAAAAATCCTAAAATGGTTACGATATCTGAAGCTAAATTACGACTTACCGTTGCTTTAAATTTTCTGTTGAGATTTCATTCGCCTTCAGCGATATTCACCTCAAATTTGAGTTACATGGATGCAATAGAACAACGGAATAGGGATTGCAGAAGTTATAAAAATGTAACAAAAATCTTAACCTTGAAAATACATTGCCTTAGATTTTAAACGTCCTGCACAGCTAATGTTATTGCTCCAGAAACCTACCGGATTTGTAAGAGTATGCAATTAATTGTTCTAAGAATGGTATACTTTTTAGCTATTGATATTTTTCAATCCGTTGCATTCAAGTAACATCAATATTTTAAATAAAAATATGCGTCGTACGAAACGTCCCTATTGATTTTTCCTCTAATAAATGATTGTTGTGTGAGCACCAAATGAGTTATGTCATTAGACATATGGACAGGTCCGTCAAGCAGCAGTCGTCATGGACAACTCTTCAACAAATCCTCCTTTAAAAATTATTCGTAATTCTGCTTTACGCAAGTTCAATTTTTCCTCAGTAGAAAACGTTCTCCTGAAAATGACTGTAGCGCAAGTCGAAAGTCTTCATAAGGTATGTATGGTTAAGACTTAGAGGTTATTATAAGTGAAATATGAAGAGAAAACAAGTAAAGTTTATCATTAAAGACATGCAAATGATAATTTTCCAATTGGTAATACGTAAAGCTTTGATGCGGTCGATTCATACCATCGTTTTCGATTCGTTTGTAAAATGGCATTTCTAGATGTATTTTGAATATACTGTAAAATTTTATCGTTATCGATGTAGAAACTCGAGTGTTATGTGCGAAACTGATAAACCTATAACGACATAACTTTATTCAGCCAAAGCTGAAGCCGAATTTTTTATGTACCTAAGTAACAGTTTAAGTTAATGATTGAATCAGTTGAGTTCTTGTCTCATAACGTAGTTTATCTCATTTTTATTCCAAGTATTAATACAATTTGGTGAACAAGTTGTGGCTGAGCGAATAAAAAACAGACGCATAAATTTCAGTAATCCACTGTACAATTTTTTATTCCCCTTCTGAACCGGCCCTAACTGAATCGTTCTACGTATTTGAGGTGATTTTTGTCCATGAAACAAGTGAGACATCCTGTAAGCTTTTTTACGGCCCTTGCAGTGTCGCAACTGAGCCTGAGATACCTGCCCGGGTACAGGCACTTCCCTCCTCAGCTTTTCAATGGCTCTCAGTGGAAGTGAGTCAGTTGCGGACGTAGGTGATGTCTGCCGTGCGCTCCGCCCTTCAGTGCAACCATCGCTAGACCGAATGTCTCAGCTAAGGTGCACCCTTATCGCTACGGACTGGTTCTTTCGGACGTTTCTACTTTGATGTCATTCTGTGCCTGTTTACTAAACGGAATTCACTCTTGTGCTTCTATTCGATTGAGTTTTAACTAAAGAATATCACGTTTTCCCCTTGTGGTGTGCGAGGCAAGGCCGAGGAATCGCTAAAGGAGGTCAAGGTTAGTGGTGTGCTTGAGAGAAGCGGTGCCCGGACAAGTAGGGCCAGTGCAGTTTCGCTTTCATTTGTGTGTGTGTTCGACGCTTCATTTTTGCCTTAGTATCACCCTGAAAAATAACCACTGGTTTTACTTTAGCCTAGTAGAACTGAAGCTAAAAACTTGGCCATTTTAACTAAGTTAACCTACCATTTCAATTTTTAGTCCCATTAATTAGTGAGTTATTAAGTAGTAAATTCTCAAGGGTATTGAATATGGTTAATTAATTAGATCAAAAAAGTTTATCAATCATAATACTTGAGAAGAAGATATTAGGAACTATTGCATGAGGATAAACTTTTAACTTTACTGAAAATATATCTAATTAGATAAACTTTGTCATATTCATTTTTGCTCTTATGTTATTCAGTCAACCATGGCATTACAAAAGTAATCTTAGAGCAGAAAAGAAGTGAAGCTTGAAGAAATGCGACTAATGGTAATTATGTTGCAAGCAGTTTTGGTACAAAGCAGGACTTGAAATGTAAACTTCAAGCACTATGCTAGAAATTGTTAGCATAATATAAGTTGAACAGCTTTTTGACAGTATGTAATGTTATTGGGAGAAATTGATTATGCTAAAAGTCAGTAATTTTCTATTGTGTTTCCTTCAAGTAGCATTATTTTATACCTGAGCTTGAAAAATAGTTACATATTTACCAAAATGGAAATCTTGGTATTTAGATACGGTATATTAAAATGAGAAAAACTTTTGAGTATTTGAAAAATATCAAATTGACATTTAAATTTTAAACTCTGATATTGATCATATATAAAATTCTAACCATTTTCCAATTGATTTGGCTAAACATTGATGTATATATATATATAAAGTGCATTAATGATTGTATTTGAAATGCTTCAAACTATTTTTCAAAAGGCATAGAGCAGCTGACAGTACATATAGAAAAGACTTCTGTGCTCAGATATAAAGAAAAAGTTTTTCATTGTATTTAAATATTGAATTAGATATCTATCATAGCAGACATATAAAACTTCATATAGTTTCCATTGTTGATTTTTTGCTCAATTTACAAGTTATATGATATTCACAGCTGAAGTTAAAGTAACAATAACCTACTTACTATACTATACTGTACTTATTGTGCTGCACTTTGGTTAAAGTACTATATGTATTAATTACATTCAACTACTGATTGATTCTGTTCAATATGTGTAATGAAATTACCTTTAAGTGCAATAATATTTTCTGTAAATCTTTGAAGCTTTCTGATTTAAAGATTACAGACGCTAGTACACAATTTCTGTTGAACTTTTTGAATGATTTTTAATAAATATTATGCAAGCAACTGTATTATTTGCAAGAATGCCAATGAATCTTTTCTTGATTTATTGAAGTATACCTTGCTTGTCTGCATGATTTTGGACAACTGTTATTTGTTGTGTTTTGTGCATTTTACTGCTGGTAAGTTGACAGGTTACCATGTTAGAAAATTTGTGCCAAAAATATTATTTATAAATGTTCACTATCATCATGAGATGTTAAGTGCTGTAGAAGTATACATTTCTGATTCCCCTTTACTATCTAAGTCTGTAGAAACAAAATATACCTTTTTTTAAAATGCATGCATGCCTCTAAAATTTATTTTAGCAAGCAGTTATATTAGCTTAATGTTGGGTTGGTTGTGGCTGGCCAAGCAGTAGTACAGAGATTATTCAAAAAATCAATGGTGAATCAATCAGTTATAATTTCAAGTATTTATCTATTTTGTTAACTTTAAATAGTGACATGACACCGGTAGACTGTATCAAATAAAGTTCTGAATTTATAAATCCTTAAGTTTCATGTATTGAGCCAAAAATTTATCATTTTTTAATACATTGAACCTCATGAATGGGATGAAGATGACTGAAGAAACTCTGTTTGCATCTGAGCTCAGAGTTTTATCTTTCATGTAATGCATTTCAAGCCTTTATTTGTCACCTGTTTACACTTTGGAATTTTATACATGTAGCTACTGTACAAGTGTACTTCAAATATTTATGTGATAGAATTTGTATGATTTGGAGAAATTCCTACTTTGGAGACTTGAATTATGCATAATATAAGAGTTTACCATTTGATTGAACTGAAGCATAAAGCTTTAGCAGATAGATTTTTTAGTTCTTGTCATTTTTAAATGTAAATTGCCATTGTCTCATAGTCTTCTATACTAATGTGTTTGTTGAATTTTGAGTTGTACAGCTACTGATGTTTGGAAGATTTTAATCTTTACAATCTTTATCTCTTTATGTCTAAGTTGTAACCCTTAATAAATTGCAGCACCTATTCATAACCACTTATGATAATTATTTGTCTATATTTTACATTTCATTATCATTTTGGGAGCTTTCAGAGCCTTTTAAATGATCAAGTTTGAATAGGTTTTTTTCTTTTTTCAGAGTCACAGTTTGAAATAAGCTTTAAGCTCAAAATATTTCAGTTAAATACTTTCAAGATTTCATTTTTTTATTATATTTATTGTTAATTTGCCTTCCCAACTAGATATTCCAATTAAATATATGTATGAGTATGTTTCTATACTGATATTTTACTCATACTTAGACTCATTGATTGATAGTTGGAAATTGTTCAACTAAGGAAGTATTTCATACCTTTATGTAAGTTTATTTTGTGAAATGCTGAATGAAGTGATGGATGAACAATAAGTTTATTGGATAATAACTATTGATGAAAAAATGTAAGTACCTCTATTCATGCACATCTTTTGTGTGATCTTTAATAATTTCATATATGTTTTTTCACTTGTCATCACTAGTGTCAGTATTTTCTTCTATTTTATTTACTATCTTCATGTTGTACTGTACTATCATTTATTTTTAGCATGTAAACTTTGAAACTAACCCTTAGTCTCTTGGCTATGTGAATGCATTAGGTACTGCAATAAAAATATTGTCCATTGCAAACAGATTAAGTACAGATGCCATCTAATGAATTTCTAAATTTGTGCTTATGTAGAAGATCTACTTAGATATAAGATATATATACATATATAAGATCTACTTAATGTTATATTTAAAGGCTGTGTCACGTTCATTGCTCGATCATGTTCATTTAAAGATAGTATAAAATAGCATCTTATATTTCAAATCGTAGTTTTAATTAGTTCGATATTGTAGCTTCTGTTGAATTAGTTTGATAGTGTAATTGAAATTGCAGATAAAACTATTTTGTTTGGCATTGTAATTTGAGTGGTATCTTGTTCAAACTCATTTGGTATATCTTTCAACTGTAGTTACGTAGTCACGTTATAGTTATGATTTTATAATAATATTAGTCTTCCTCTACTTGATTTTAGAAAGAGATGGGGCCATAGTGGCGTGCTGGTACTTCATGAGTTTAATTATACGAGATATGCATCGTAATTGAACCATGCATCAACAATACCATAAACTACTAAAGACTATCCTCTGAGTTAAACTCAAACGCGTGGTTCCTACCGCGTAGTATCTTCATAGTTTCCTAACTGTACTGTAGAGTTCCTTAGACGCGCAGTTCCTCGTTTTTAAACCTACATTTCGGTCTCCACAAGAAAATGAGGCACTTACTAAGTAGCTGCTACAGGAGTGTACTCGTAACAGGAGCAAGGCACAAGGACGGTCGTGGGGCAGCAGGACACCGAGGTAGTGGGCCTCTGTTTACGAAGTGTTAGCGTCTGACCTAGTCCTCAATGAACGACACCGCAGTGTGGGTGGTGCGCCTTCACCACTTAAGCCCTCGATGTTCGCTCACGGTGCTTCAAAAGCTCTCTTGATAGCACATGAATAACATTTCCTCGGTTGAACGGCTTTCACACCAAGGAGTGTTTGTGTTTGGCTTTCTGAGTCGCTAGACCACCTCGTAATGAAATGTTGCATCGTTCCGCTGTTTAAGTTGTTCTTAATTTGCATGTATTAGTCCGGATCAGCGGAGCTCGAGTGTGCATTATTCCCGTGCTTTGATAAGCCTAGTTCGCCGTTTGTGTTGGCAACGTTGATTTAACTTGCTGGCGAGCTTTCGTATGGGAATCTTTGATGTTGCTGCTGCTTTCTTCACCCTTAATTGATTTGTGATAACGAAGTAGGAGGTTCTGTGAATTTTAAGGGAAGAACGGTTTTTGTACATTATGGGATAGAAAGAAAGGGCGTTTTTAAGCGAGAACTGAAAAAAAGTTCTTATCTAAATCAGTTCATTATTCTATTTAGTAAGTAAAAAAACTCATAAAAATAGCTCTCATGAGCAGTACTGAATCACGAATGACTTTGTGTTTCGTTGTCTAATTATTAAAAAGAATGGAATTTTCCGTCCATTCCGCGTGGCCCTGTTCAAACCTCGGGATGCCAGCTTTCGTGAGAAAAGTTCCCGACCGCTGATGTGCATTGGCTGTTTGCGGTGGCTGACATTAGAGTTCAAATCTGGCGCGATGGTACTGCAGTTTCAATGAATTATTTGATCCGTTTGTGTAAGACGATTAGTGAACACCGTCAGGAAACAACACAATTTGTGATGTTAGAAATCGTACCTGAGGACGCATAGGAGAGCACAAACCACAAGAACTATGACGTGTACCGTAACCCAATCATCGCTCGTCATCATTTGCTAAGAGTCTGAATTGTGCTAGAGAAACTTCTGCTTCAATGCTTCAGTCCCTCTAATGATACGAAATCTACATTTCCTTAACGCTGGATACGTGATAAAAAGCAGTTTTGTTTCATTGAAATTCCACTTCGGCGTCCTTGGATGTCACACCAAGTAGATTTTTCCCTGCGAACCCTATGATGGAATTCACCAAATATTCAGAATGTACATTCCATGACTCCTGTAAGCTGGGACGTGAAGTGAGATGACTGTCGTACGCGGCACTCGATCGTGCCGTGATAGTTCTGCTGATGCAGTCTGTACTGCTTTTCCCCACTTACCATATGCCAGTAATAACAGGTAATTTAATTATCTGTTCTGTTACTAATCCACTGAATTTATTTTGCCTTGTTTCGCATCTCGATATAATCCAATACTGAGCTGTGACTACGAATCGAATTGTTCTGAGAGATGTGTCAGATCTGTAAAAACAGCGGTGACTAATTTGTTTTAATGCTGTCCTTATTAAGAGTATTTTGGGATGTGCCAGAGCTTGCACTCCATGTAGCTAAGGGTTAACGGGATTTGATATTAAATCTGTTAATCCAGCACACTCCTGCGTTAAGAGCTTTCATGATTTATTGATTAGTACTAAACTCTGCCCCTGAAAGACCGTCTTTTAATCTTTCCGAGCGAAGTACGTTTGGTACAACGTAGAAATTTCTTCGTAAGGTTTGCCGAAACTACTGCAACTCTGCAGGGCTTCAAGCGCCAGCCCACGTCAATTGAGCTTCTGGAATTAGTATTCTTTTTTTCATTAACGGTTTTCTGCTTCGAGGACATATTTCAATTCGAATTGCGTCTACTGAACTTGTGACACGCTAACGGCCATTCGATTAGAGATGTGGCACTCGACAATCCATTGTTGTTTTAGTTTAGACCTTTGAGCCCCCAGTATGTAAAAGTACCCCTAAGAAAATATTGTGTAATTTTTTCATTGTGCAAACATTCGGCTGTAGAAACCTGAAACATCAGTGCGTCTTGGTACCACTGTAAGAAAATAAATACGTGGTGGTTCTTATGTGTAGGACCACCCATTTAGCAACAAAACCTAACTCTTTGTCTGGGTCCCAGAGCGGTTAATCCAACCCACCCAGGCTTTTGTATTGAGGATCGACTCGTGTACATTTGCGCCGGTGGGGATGAAAGGGTTAATCCTTTGATGAAATAAAGGACATCCATGTTTTATTCAAATAAAAGGTATAGTAACCTATTATTTGCCCAAAAATCTCTTACGCTTCCGTTACGTAAGGATGCAGCTATTTTTTAGTAAAGAGCGAAATGCAGTGTTGCTGCATGCGTACAATAGGCTGCAGCTAGTTTTCCGTGCAAAGGAAAGTTGCGGTCTTTTTTCAAAAATTATTTGACGGGTTAAGGGGATCGTCCGGTTAAAAACTGTCTTATGGGACATCGCTTTTAAATTTGGTACACTTACATAAGTTGATGCGAGAAAGTAACTTTGCCCTTGATAGTTTTTTCAATTTCTCGTGTTTATATAATGCACAATAAATTTACAATGATGCACATCGAGTTCTAAGACTTCTGCGCTGCACGTAAGTGAAATGAGGTTTGTAGGGGGAGTCGTGAGCGGGATCGTAGATTGAGCTGCTCTGAGGCGAGCGTAAGCTCCCTCGTATAATTGATGTGCCCACGTGCAGTGCAGTAGTCACAGCCCAGGGTTAGAACCATTCTAAGTTAATATTATGATACAATGATGCATAATTTGACGGTAAATAATATGCATCTGTTTCTGAATAACATTTTTTTTCTTTCGTCCCCCATAGTGCTGTCATTTTTGTAGGTACAGTTTCCAAATTTTGACATGTTATAAGCACACACCAGAAAACATGATGCAATGAATAGTATATTTTCAAACCTTTGAACAGAAGTCGACGTGGCGGTCTCTTTAAGAGGATATCAGAAGAGACTCCCTGACTTCAGGTAACCGTCACGTGTGTGTATCACAAGAAATGTGCCAGAACTGCTTAGTCAGCGGAACATAGGCTCAAGTCGATATATTATTTTTATATTTCTTGCTGTGTCTGGAGCAGCTTAGCACCGCTGCGGCACATGACTTTGCGGTCACGAGCCTGCATTCCTGATCCTTGTACTCTCTTTTCTTATCACCTGAGCTCACAGATAGCATCGAAACCGGGTTAGTGCCAAATTCGTAAGGTTAGTGCGCCCAGCTGTTGAGCGACCTCGTTAAGTTGTTGGTTATTACGGGTAAAGTAGACACGCGGTCCTAAATTTGCCCGTAGTTTCTCTTCACGAAATTTTTCTGTCCCTGTATATTTTTTAACTCCTGATGAGCCCATGCATTAAATTCTTCCAAACAATAGGACCAAAAGCAATGAATGCCATCCGAAAGTATTGAGTTAATTTGAGGTATAACTCTTAATTCGCGCCGCTGATTTTTCGATCGCATTTTGATGTGAGCTTAATCTTATTTCTAATTTCAATTCACTGATTCTAATTTTAAGTCGAATATCTGTACTGATGGTCTGACTTTTCCTAAACGGTTTTGGCTTATAATTCTTAATAAATAAATCTGTTCCTTCGATGTCTGAAAATTGTTTTTAAATTATTATCAAGCAAAGTTCAATTTCTTATGCAGTTGAAATGATGAGTAACAGTATAATTCTTTCTTCTCGCTCCTGTTTTCATTAACATCTTCGAATAAAACTTCATTGGTGATTCATGCGAGCTCTTGATACTGTTTTATGATTCAGTTTCAATGATGTGACTAGAATTTGTTGATTTTGAATCTGGAAAATTTCCGAGGCTGAAATATTGTGATGTTAAGATGCTCGCTGGGACGTCAGCATCGTAAACATGAGCTCATAAATTCGAATGCTCATCATGGTGCCGTCTTGTATGTCTCGTAACGTCTCTCTGACGAATTGTTTTCTAGTTTGCAGTTATTTTGTTCAGAGTAATGGGCTCGGTCGCGAAATGGTCTAGTGCGGAGACGATCGTGACTTTAATGGGAGTTATTTTTGTTATTTTCTCCTAGACATGTTTGATAGATGTAGTCACGCAAGCTAATCGATCCGATAACGTCGAGGGTTTCTGAGATGGCAGTTAACCCTGAAAGTACCTTTATTAATTCCAACACGTTTTACCGGTGGGTTTTCAATGCCTAACAACTACTGACGCGTGAGGAATGTGTGGTTTAAGCTTCCTTTTCCAAGGGAAGTACCCCCTGGTTACGCGAAAATCAGTGCCTGAGCCGGGAGTCGAACCCTAACTTCCCAGCTGCGAGGCTATCGCGTTAACCAGGGCGCCGTGGAGCCCATGCATTAAGGACCAACTGATGTCTTGAATGAACGAAATATTGCGTAAAGAGTCGTTCACATTTTATGCCCTTGTGTGCATGTTCACCCTAGTTTTGAACGAAACAATAAGAATTTACGGCTTAACTGCATAGTGTAAAGGGAGCGTATTGAATTCGTAAAAGTGGTCCTTATGGCGTTAAAATTGCACCGCTTCACCGAGATCCATTTTTTCTTCTCACATCCAAGCTTGCAATTTATTTACTGGACAGAACCCGTGCATATTTAACGGCCATCGTGGTGCCGTATTTGTGCGCTAGCTGTGAAGGTCTTGTGAGTAATTCTTGTGTGCACTATGTGCTCCCATGGGGGCTGTATATTCGGCAGCGCAAGCACTGTAAAAAAGTGACGATTATGACGCAGAAACACTGGATATTTTCAATATCTGCATATTCCCTCGATAATGCGAGTGCTTCCTGCTGCTGTTGGCACCGCCGTACGGGTCGTGCTTGAGACCAACTCCAATGCCCATCTGTTACGCTGTGTGATCAGCTGGCATGAGTCAAGTATTATCAAATATTATCAGGTGGTCAAATATTATCGAACCTTCCTTGCTGTACGAAAGATTTTCTTTTCAGTAATCTGACAACTTTTTTATGCAGCCATGGCAAAAACCATTAAGCGCTTCTCAAATGTTTATTCTCAACTGATTTTGTAGCACGGTTGTGTCACGTTCATGTGTGTAAGATCACAAAGAGTTACGTGCTACCGCTAAACTAGACCTCGCTTCGTACGTTACTGGCTGAATTTTTCTCGTTGGCAATCGTGGTTGTCATCTTAGACTTGTTCGAGTCTAAAACACTTAAGATCTGCTGCAATGATTGCCTCGACGTGGTTTTTGTATGGTTCATCTTGACAAAATTTACAAATTTCAAATTTTTTAAGGAGTAGTAGGAACTCGCTATATTTGTGGATGTCCTGGTAATTTCAGTTTTTTCCTGTAATTATACTGTTGATGCGTTAGTTGAATATACTCGTAAACTTTTAGTGTTATTTGATTATAATATTTATAATGTCCATACAAACATATTTTCGTACTTCCCGTTATTACATTTTAAAAATAGAAGATTCTACTAGAGTGCTAAAAAAGGCACTCGTATGTGTAGTGGGCTTCTAAAGGAGGTAGTAGGTGTAGTTTTGTACTTGGGCGATTAGAGTAGCGATCAAGCTAATAACAGAGTGTCAATAACGAAAGTACCAAAGAAAGTGTGTACCAAAAACACTGAAGAAGAAAATATATACTTGCTAAAGTGTGTTCACTAAAATCCAGTTTAAATTTATAATTTTTGCAGAGACTTTGTTTACTTTAAGATAGTGAAGGGGGAGTAAAAACGAATAGATGTAAGAAATTCAAGTCCCGGTCAGGAAAATAAGTGCATCCTCTCTTTACTGAATGATAATTTCTAGTTCATGTGCAATACTTCCTATCAAAAGCTCTCCGAGAGTCGCACTTTCTATATTCAAAGGTGCTCTAACGTGTGGTGCATTATTCAACGGGGTTTTAATTATGAGGTGTATTATCTAAAGGGAACTTTCTTTATCACTTATTTCCGGTTCATCGAAGGACAAGATATTCGAGAAATACGGTGCATTATGCTTTGTGACCCAATTTATTGAACAGGTTCTTCTCAGGATTACAAGTCTTCTTGATCGTTTGATAATTTCCGTATCGTGATGATTAGGGAAGTAAACTAATAGATGTACTTATAGCTAGAAAAATTGTGGACAAAATTTGCGTTGTATCACAAGGTCTTGAGTGTGGGCTATATTCTCAGCTAGCTTCTATTACGGAAAGTAAGGTCTCGAATTAGTTGACTAAAACATTGAACTTAGTTAGCGGGTAAGCCATAATCAAGTCTGAAAATGACTTTATCCATTTACTTTTTCCTGTACGAGCTCTTCACGTCAGCGAAGGAAATACTTTAGTGTGGCTGTCAAGGTATTGTAATATTCTGGGGGGAATTGGTAGTGGTTTGTATGCGAGTACAAACTTCCAAGTAATAATTATTTCATTGGTTAGATCCTATACGCTGAAAACAGACTACTGAGAGAGTTCAAAATTCAAAATTAAATTCTTTTTGTCTGACGAACTGTACCACTCTCGCCTGCAGTGTTCTGTGGGTGGAACCGACGTGTCCAACATCTCTTCTGTACGTACGGCGAGGGTTGAAGTTGTACGGCCTTTAAATGCTACCTTACAACGCGTGTTAGCTAAATTATACGCGAACATAACTTCCTTTCCTAATTACCGTAGTTGGACGATTTTCACTGTGTTTAGTCTTGTATATAAATATTGGAAATATATTTCGAATTTCGAACTATCAGTAAAACCGTTTTTAGTTTTATGCGGGGGAGAAAATTAGCGAGAAATGGGAGTTTGGGCTATAAAACTTTTATCATCAGTTGAAAGTCAACTAATAAGAACATGATGTAAAAGCAAATGATGTATAATAATAAGGGCTGAAATACGACTGGTACTTGAATTAGTTGTTCAGCTTATAAGATTCGTCTAAGTCGAGGGACCATTTGTTTTAATTTTCGATTGGAATCATTTGGACGTAAAAGTTCATATAGCTCCTTATGTGGAACCTATTAGTAATGTGCGGTCTTTTCGCCAGAAAAAAGATAATACTGTCACTCCATTCTACTGCTCATCGAAGAGAGACTGGTGTGCTGTTGCACATCCCGCATTTTACCGTCTAGTTGCCAAACGAGCTGAAAGGCTTCGAATTGAGTCAACCGACTTAGGCGTAAAATAGGGAAACATAGTTAAAATATTTTTTACGTCCGAACCTAGTCTGTCCTTAGCGAACTTAGCTGAGTTTTGAAGTCGAAGAAATGTTACTGTCTGATGCCGGAGGACGAAAGAACGACTTCGGTTGCTTTTGAATAAATTGTCATCGAAAACTTCTAAACCGTTTTTCGTGGCCGGCCATAGTCATTTCTTGAGAGATCCCTACAGTTTGTTCTTTCTGTTTTGTCATCCCGCAACAGTGGTGCTGAGCTTTCTTTTCGTTTGTTTGATTGTACGTAAAAAGGCAATAAATTTGAACATTTCAGAAAGTCGGGTCTAGTAAACATTTAGGAAAATTCCAATGATGGTTGCACACTTTCTGTATTCGTTATGTTGATTTGTGTGGTTTGTGAGCACTGAGCAAAGCCAGCTCGTCCCGGAAGTTGTGAGACCAGTCATCTCTAAAGGGGATTGGCCAGTGCAGTTGGAGAGCTCGAGTGCGTTTAATTTTCAGAGTATGACTGAATTTAGATGACTTTATCCTGCAACAATGTTTAAACGAATATACATCTAAACGTCAGTGATGGTGTTGGGGTCTGTGGCTTATGTTGTGTCAGATAGTCGTTTATGTATTTATGAGAGCCTTTTCTTGAGCCTCTTGTTTGCTAAAACGTTCAGAGGGCTGCGCATAAACTTAGGCTTGGTAGCTCAGACAACAGATGAATTTAGGTCACGGATAGCTGAGATCACTGATTTTACTATCGTGTCATGGTGAAGAAGCAAAAAAGTTGCAAAATTAGTTAAATAATTCACGAGACAAAGGCTAGTACATCAAGGCATAAAAGGATTAGCGTGTTAACAAGATTTAGAAAAGCTAAAACAATTTTTTTCTTCAAAATTTGGGACTATTGACTGTTTTTCATGTGGCAGTTAAGCTTGAACTAAGTCATCATTCTTTCTTCTGCTTTTAACCTCATCAAAAATTTGTACAACCACGTCTTGCTTTATCGTGAATAACTCTCGTGTAGACCTACAAGACAGCCAGAAAAGTTCCTGCAGTTTTTGGATTGAGTTATTTATTTAAAACGGCAAGATCTTTCTTCGTTACCTCGTGTTAGAAATTCGTGAAGAGGTCGTAGCTTGGAGCTCTGCGTCCCAACTCCGTAACCAGGTCGGGCACGTGAGGCTTATCGCCCCTACGACAGCGTCCTGAGCTACCCGCCTGCCCTCGGTGCCGTTGCTCTGCTTGTGTGTTTCTGTTCAGAACTGAATGGCGTACACAAGAGGGGGTTCTTACTTGGCATTTTTCTATTATCTTTTTCGTGGTGGAAGTTGGTTTGACGTTTCAAGGACGTTTTGCACTAATGCTTCGACGTCACTTCACCATCTTGACTCGTCATTTAGTTGCGCGGGAAGTGATGTTTAATAAAGTGGTCTCTTACGACCGGCAACGTACCATTCCTTTCATGGAACTAGGCAAAATTGCAGGTTATTCATTGCTGCACTCGGGGTATCGTAACTCAAGGCTATAGTCGTAAACTAAATTCGTGGTTGGGGGAATTTTTATTGTAGGTACTGTCTTTATCTATGTAACGCGTTTATCACCGGCAATTTATTGCTGGAGTTATGTTCAACTCGAAACTGGGTCTTGGGCCGATCGTGTTCCAATTATACCACCCAGTACCCTCTCACCATTTTGATGTTTCTCTCGGTGCGCCAAGTTGCGCATGGATTTCAAAGATCAGATTCAGGCGCTGTCAGTATATTGGCGCGGCTTTTATCTTATATGTAGAACTTCATTATTGATGGTTAATTAAAATCATCTTCAAAGTCACGATTCGCAGACTTCTCGATGGTTTTCGGTAACGTCTATGCTAGTGTTCCCGTTGGTCTCCATCTCGATGATGCCAAGTTAAAATCGGTATCATGAATATTGCTTTTGTCGAAGATATTTGGTAGAAACTATGTAGTGTTACCATATTATCCATATTATGATGTCTGGAAAATATTCTAGCATTGTGGGCTTTAACCTAGTCTATCACGATCATGCTAACTGCCTCCATTGATTTCCTTCTCGCAGGTGTTACCGATTCTTGTATAAATCGAATCCGTATGGAATTTTTTATCGATTTTTGAAATATTACATTCTATATTGATAAATCAGTGTTTTGCTGCTACAACCCCTTTTTGGGTGAAAAATATTTACGTTTTTTCCTTGCTTGGATAATTACTGATGTTTTAACAGGCCATTTCTTGCATTTTGAGTGGCGACTGTTTTTATATTGTGTAGTTTTTCTTGTATAATTTTTTCAGATGCGTTGCAGTTCACAACGCGAGCATCTTTAGTACTTCGTAAGCACTCAATTGTATGGCAATTCTTACTCGACCTCGAACATCAAGTGAAACATGACGCGTGTATTCCTTCAGCGACTTTTTTGAAAGATCTTTGTGAAACTTCTCACGTACTGTAGGTGTAAAGTTTACTTGAGGGTTTTAGATTTGGATTGGAACAGGCGTTGTTTTGTGATATATGAATGGTTGGGTGATCACTGAGTACAGAGGACATTTTATTGACCTATCTACGTGGAGCTGCACATTAACAGACTGATACCGATGTCGTTTTAATATCTAAAGAATAGAGGTTAGTGCGGTAGTCTGAGGTATATATCTGAGCTTTACGTCTATGTTAGCCGTAATTATAATCTTGACCTGTAGCAAATTCATCAGTTTGAATTTGATACGGGAATTAATAGCTCAGTTTGGCTTCTATTCAAGTGAGAGACGAATTGCGCCTAAAATGAATGATTCACTTTGTGTTGGAAGGGGGTACGTGTTACTTCACAGGAAATTTCTGGCTCAGAGAGCAATAGTTACTTTCTCAATAAACAGCTCATGCTTCATTTGGATTACGGTACTTCAGTTTTACCACGTACGGAATCTATGTTTAAAAGTAAGATCTTGGACTATTTTGAACTGATCATCAGACTGGTTGCTCGTACTGATGGTCGTGCCTGTGTTTGCCTCTGTGAGCTGGCAGCTGGAATGGAAATGTTACCGTAACGCAATTGAGCGAAATAATTTTCAGCATTACGTCATACTTTCTGGAGAATTTTATTCCATATAACAATAACTGATGTAGGTTCCGGCTAAGTTCCCTGATTTACTTAGACTGAAATTGGAAGTGCGTTTGCTGATCCTATTTAGTTCCATTTGCTATTAAAATATATCCGTTCATGTTATTCGATCCCATTTACTACGAAAATGTATGCACTGTTATTTTACTCCATGTATTTGTGAATTCCAATTAATTAATTTTATTTAGCTCCATGTCCAACGGATGGTGTGTCTGCTAATTGTAATGGAAAATGGTGGTGACCGCATGAAGTTCGGTAAGGAAACATTGGGCGTAGTCCACACAAGCTCAATGGAGAGACGCGACTATTCACCGTTTCGGTTACGATTACTTGCGGTGAAATGAAAACTTGCATAAAAATTATTCACACTTATTCTTAGTTACGACTGAACTTTTTTCCGCTTTTCTTGAAACTACCCGAGTCAGTGCCCGAAGGTGCTGAGGTACTCGAGAGAAGTTTTTAGTAAAAAACGACGATTGAAGTCACGGCAAATGCTGACGTAAGGGTCGAGTAGGTAAGCACAATCAGCTCTTTAACCGAACTTTTTATTGTTTAGAGATGGGCGACAAGGCGCCACAGTATTGGAATGTTATCAAGAATTGTCGTCATCAATTAAGAGCAGTCGTGCTCAACATTTTTTATGAAAAATGTAAAACCCTTTTTGTATAAATAAAGCGCTCTTGTTACTATTAATAGTTGTGAGTTTAATTCACGAGAAGAAAGTTTAACCTGTGGTAATAATTAGTTGTTTTATGTTATTACTTACACACTGCCTTTCGCTTGAGTTTATGTGCTGGTGAATTGTGAACATATGACTAGGTTGAGTTTTCGCTACTGAGGTATACAGGTATACATCCGTACTGCATTGGGCATTCCTGGAAAGCGAGTTCTGTATCCGTACTGCATTGGGCATTCCTGGAAAGCGAGTTCTGCATCCGTAATGCATTTGACATTCCTGGAAAGCGAGTTCTGCATCCGTACTGCATTGGGCATTCCTGGAAAGCAAGTTCTGCATCCGTACTGCATTTGACATTCCTGGAAAGTAAGCTCTGTTACTTTTTCCATATTCTTCACGAATATCCCGAATGTGATCTTAATAATGCGCATATCCCGGTGTTTCTACGAGGGGCTGCCATGTAAGACAAATGTGTAAGACGAGGGTGCCCCTCGTCTTACATATTTGTTTTACATGGCAAAAGATTGCTTGAGCGGAGTTGTCATTCCTACGACTTGGATTTTTTCCAAGTTCCATGCCCATTTGTTTCATGTTGGGATGATTTAGCATTCGCAGCCGTTTGTCATGATAATTCTACTAGGTTTCGTATATAAGTGACAAGCATTCACCAGTTTATTCATCTGTCGAGGAGCGAATTTAAGAAAAAAACGTCTGTGACGTATTCGCCGAGCTTGGATGTTGCCCGCGTTGAGGTCAGGTTTGCATCCTGTGAAAGTAATTACATTTCTCAGCGAGGTGCAATGGAACCTCGACTTACGAGCGCCTCTCCAACTTTCGAAAAACTCGCAGTACGTACAAATATTTGTCAGAGCATTCGTATACATTTACGATTTTTCTGACAAATGTCTGTCCGTATGGCAAGTTTTCGTGATTGGAGCTCATTAGTTCAGGTTCCGGCGTACCTGAAAATTTCAAATCAGTATACTAAACTCGATTTGACAACACGCTTTAAATTTTACATGTTTTTAATTACTGGTTCAGTTATTTATACTATGAATTATGAAATGAAAGATATATTTAAATAGCATAGCTTATATAGTTAGGAAAATCTTTAAAGATATTCGTATTTTATTGTGTGCGGGAAAATGAAAGTTTTCTGTGGAATTATTTGGGCGGCAAGTTTCATTTCACCATTTCGCTACTGTAGGTTTGGGTAGCAAGTATCATTTAAACAATTCGTTATGAGGGCAATTAAATGATTCCTATGAAGTAATATACGTCTTTTTGGTGATCTGATTGTAGCACTGTATGCTGACGGTGCTACGTCTTCACACGAGTGTGGCGTTCGATAACTCGTGGTAGGTATATGTAGAAACATTAGAAACATTTATTTACCACAAGTGATTTACATCAGATACAGGTTTACAATCAAATGAGGAATGACGAAGAACCGGATCAGGATATATACCACATGTGGGCCCGTTTATGAACTCCTCATGGCTGCCAGGTGGTGCAAGCGAGTCGGTTTTGTGTCTCGTGGTTCTACGATAGACTGGGACCTGGCGAGTGGGAGAATTGGAAATTTTCGACTACTGTGTAGATAACAGAACTGGTTCCCTTTTCATTTAAGAGGAAATGCCGAGATATTTTTTTGGGACTACTCGCAGTGTTTTCCGAATTAATTCAAATTCAGGATGACTGTATTCAGGATGTCACTATTTTTGTTATATAAGTACAATTTTGTTGTTTTGAATGA
The DNA here is from genome assembly GCA_014899125.1 of Orchestia grillus. Lineage (NCBI taxonomy): Eukaryota > Metazoa > Arthropoda > Malacostraca > Amphipoda > Talitridae > Orchestia > Orchestia grillus. Next base: position 1,854 of record VOMN01066655.1, on the reverse strand, counting down.
GAAGAACGTGGAGACTTTATCGTGTCTTTCAGTATGAGATATATTTTACCTTCTTGTGAGAAAAAGATGCAATAATGTTCTTCAACAAATTTCCAAAAGAAAATTCGTTCCCCGTCCCAGATCAAATGCAAAATGCAGTACTGTTAAGTTTCTGTTTCTTGATTTTGCGTTCCGCATGTCAACCTGAAACAAAAGTAAAATTAAACAACCACATGTAGTTTAACGTTTATATCAATCGATTTCCACGTGCGCAAAATACATAAAAACTACACATAGTTTTTCTTTGTTTTAACTTTCTTTTTGTATGACAAGACGCAAAGTTAATCATGTTTGCACTTTACTTGTCTCCAAAAATTCGTGAATTGTTCCAGCACAAGGTCATTTGCAGCAGCATCATCATCAGCCCCAGATCTGCTAATTGTAATGGAAAATGGTGGTGACCGCATGAAGTTCGGTAAGGAAACATTGGGCGTAGTCCACACAAGCTCAATGGAGAGACGCGACTATTCACCGTTTCGGTTACGATTACTTGCGGTGAAACGAAAACTTGCATAAACTTGTTGCTCAGCTGCCCCCGCTTGTGTCTCTCTCGAGCTTGTTCTAATGTCACTGCGGAATTGTGTGGTGGTGCGTGAAGTTTTTAGCGATTTTTCAAGGGTGATTGGCATCTGGCATTTCTAAATTCACGGTCATTCGCCCCTTTTATTAGGTTCTGTGCTTTTCTTTAGCCGTCTGGACGTTGTTCTTTCCCCTACTTTGCCCTTAAAGTATCCCGTATTTTTACAGTTGAATTCTGCCCGTACTTGCTGTGGGAACACTCCGAATTGGTGCTCTTGGATATCTCACTTTTTAGTCATGGGATATTCTTAAATGTTCTTACCGGCTAGCAGTATAGCAGTATTTATACTAGCAGTATCTCGCGTGCATGAGGTTAACCATATTATGAGGAATATTTCGCAGAAGGTGAGCCTTTCCTGTCTTGTCGTTCACGGGATCTTGTTATTTGAATACCTAGAAGATGTTTGGTTCTTCACGCCCGGGCCACACTGGGGTGCCGCTGCTTTGTGTGCAGGGTGTGCCTTCGGATATCCGCGAGCTGTTGAATGAGACCGTTTCCCTCTACCGTTTGATGATAGTGAGGCAAGGGGAGGCCTATTAGGGATAGTTTGTAGAAATTTATCCAGCTTCTTCTTGAAGACGCTCCTTCTTGAAGAAAGTTATCCAACTACTACTTAGCTGTGTAAAACCTCCCTGCGTGTTCTCTGCGGCTATCAGGCACAAATCAGTCAGCTAACAGAAAGAGTCAAGTTCAACATTTTTCAATGTAATTACCAGGTCATAATACTTCGCCTCAGTCATCCGCCAGGAAGGCGAATAGTTGACTGAAATTTAGAAATTTTATAACGCTCTTGTTTGGCCGACTAACAGGAATTTCCTCGCTTGCTTGTGTAACTGAGTCATTGATCCTTATGCGAATCTTCGTTTATGTTCTTTCTTTTACTCACTCCACGCATTATTTGCTTTACTACCCCTTGTGTCATATGCATAGAACTTTATAGCAACCGAGGCACGGAAACTAGCCCTATTGAATCACCCGAATGAAATTTTGGGTCAGTTTCACCGTAAAGATACTCTTGATTTAACAGAAGCGGTTATTAATCTTTAAATAGCTCGTTTCCTGATTCAGTGGCTCATATGACGAGTGCTGGTTTAAAATTCTAAGTGTAAACTTCCGAAGGGTTGTCAGGGCAGCGCACTGTAGGTGAGTTATTCTTCTGCGTACAGGGGTTAGACAAAATAATGGTAACACCTAACATTTTGGAATCATAATCCTTGAACATGTTATGAACAACC
>VOMN01066650.1:0-47513 GCA_014899125.1 Orchestia grillus | reverse complement strand
TCTATGACTTCTAGGGCATCCTACAGGACCTTATGCTAAGCGTGCATATGCATGTAAATATCCTAATGCACTTAACTACACACGACTGATCAAGTCAAATTTACTGAGCGGAGAAGATAAGTTGATGATTTAAAATCATGAATTTATTCATGTCAAGTTAATAGAGATCAAATTCTATAATATACTCTGAAATCTCCCCTTAACAGTTCGGTCGGAAAAGAAAAAAGCTGTCAGTCGTCTTTATTGAAACGACATCTCGCGTTGCCTTGTTGGACAAGAAAATTTTCCGCTGTCCACAAAATCGTGACACAGTGCTGGAATTAAAAAGCAGCGTTTACGTCACAGACCTGCACCACAGCGTCGTACCCTGCGCACTCTTGGAGGTTCGCAATCTGTGTACGATGAAAGGACTCTTGTCTCGGGGCATTTGGGTCTCACTAACCCAGTTTTGAATGTCAAAAAATGCTGTACTGGCGACGTAAAGCTGCGCCGAAAGAACTCAGAACTTCACTAGCTAATAACAGCCCCTCAGGTGTGCAGTAATGCCAGGTGAGGTTACGCGCTGGGATTTGGGGCAGGATGCACTTAATGGAGAACTGAGTAGGATCGAGGAATGTTTAGCCTTACATGTACCGCACCAGACGGTTTTACTTATTGATGCTTGTACTCGTATTCTTCAAAGAGCTTCAGTATTTCAGCGTCTTAACACATCTTGAAAATTGTGATTTAAGACAATGGACGGTTTTTCCTAGAAATAGTTCTGCTTTCAATGATGCATTTCCCGGAACATCAGGAAAGCTTGTTTCCAATAATTATCAGGAACTTGGCATGCTACCTTCTTTCAATGCCTTCACAATGGCGCGAACTAGAAAAATTTTACGAATTTATGAAGACTTCTAGCTTCCGTGTTGACAGTAATCAATATTTTTTACGAAAACATAATACTTGGTGAGTAACATTTTTTTCATTCGTTTATTTTCAATTATATGGTCTGCTGCCAAGAAAAAACCCTCACACACCCAAATAGCATAGATGCCATAGTCAGTAAATAATTATGAACGCAATATTTAGCAAAAATTTTGTCGTCTTCCCACATAATTTTTAACTTCTAGGCCGAGCTGCAATCATTATGATCGATTCTAACTTTAATGCTTACTTCATGTTTGCGGATTACAGAATAATTTCTTGGGTTACCGCTAGATAGGAATGAGAAGTCTCATGTTTACATTTGGGTTATCCCTGATGTAAGTTTTGATGAAGCTCTCAGAAAGAAGCAAGATGCGTCAGTCGAAAAACTTGTATCGCGGAACGTGGGAATATCAAAAGTACTTACTATGGAAATGACTCGTTCTCGTTAACAAATGAAATATGAATAAGTTAATGAAAACATGAAATGCGCCATCGCCCATCAGAATAACTTTTAGAGTGTGTGAAAGTTGAAATTTCGTTTCCATGTTTCTCAGTTTCACATTCGCAATAGTCTGAACCAATTCCTTGTCCTGCCTGCATAGGTCATAGCTCAATTGACGTCATAGATTCAAAAGCTTTTTCATCGCATTTGTTTGTGACGTGACTAGATTTCTGCCGCTGGTTCCAGGGCAAGGACGACACCCAGCATTTCACTTGGCGGAAGCGGTAATTTCTACAAAAACAGTAATTTCCGGAAGGAAATCCGCATTTAAGTTAGAGAAATTTCTGCAACGGTTCTTTAAAGTATCAACAATTTCTATTAACACGAGAATGGGCTCATGTTTCACGGTCCCTTAAATGTTCTCTTATTTTACGGTGTCTTAAATGTTCCCTTATTTAACGGTCTCGTAAATGCTCTTTTACTTTACGGTCTCTTAATTAAATGTTCTCTCATTTTAATACCTCTTAATTAAATTGCCTCTGACTTCGCGGGCTCAGATGTGTGTGTGTTAAATGGAAAATAGCATTTCACTTTTGAATTGTAATTTTATCTCAGTTAACCGAGACGCTTAAATGATTCAGCTCTGCATATTTATTGAGTTGAACTTCATCTGAACGCTGATGCATATCTTGGTCTATCTTGGAACAATCTGTCTGTTTTTGAACAGTTTCTTTCACATTGATGGAAAATACTACAATATAACGTTGAAAGTTCATTTTTGGTTCATGTTCGTTTAGAGAATATGAATTATTATTAATTACGCTTTAATAAAGGTTTTCTCGATTTATTTCATACCTGTAACTACTGAGAATCCGTAAATCATAATATTTAGTTCACCAATATCTCTTCGCAATACAATTTTGAGAAGCCCTGGCGTTTTTTAACTCTGCCTTCAAACGTGCACACTTTACTGTCACTCCAGAGCCGCTCCAGCTCTGGCGTCCGTGATATCGGCTGCCTGGTGCCAGCGTTCCAAGGATGAGGGTTGGTCCGAACGCGGCCTTCAACTTTTGGTTCCAGTTCGGTCCCGCACCGCAGCGACGCTCTCACGCCCCCCTCGCGCTAGCCTCCCCAGGCGGGGGGCGAGTACCATCACCCAAAACTCGGTGGCCTGGGCTTCGACGTTAAAACTTAGCGCTCAATAATTTCGAACCTTTAAACAACCCCTAATTTGAATAATTTTTTAAATTTAAATTTTGAAATCGGGGATTCAGTATCGTCCTGATAGCAATATTTTAGAATTAGAAGTGTGTTAGCAGAATCGTTGCTGTAGTTAGTTAGAATATATTTTAATGATGAACTGTACTAGGAATGTAAGCGTCGCTTAATTAATTTATAATGCTCATATTGGCACAATGGTAATTCAGACTGTGAGCAACACATGCTCTGCAGTGCGCTAAGTTCTAGTCAAAATGTCTTGCTCTCTTGAAGAGTTTTCATCTTCACTAACGAGCTCCGTCTAAATTTTAAAATAAAGTATCAAGCCACACACGCTTATTGATGCGTCATCAAATGTAAATTTGTTCCCCGAATAATCCGTCAGGAGATAAATAAAAAGTTGAATATATTAATTGAAGAGACCAATTGTGTAACATCCTAATATAACCCGATGTAAAATAAAGTCCCACGCCCGTTGAGAGAGTATCACTTGGTTTTAATTTTCAATTGGGGCATTTAGAACAACTAATACGAAAATAATTGGTTTGAATCGATCGCTAAATTCCGTTATAGCTATTTATTTGCTAACTTTTACCACCGGGGTGAATTATTAGTTCATTCAACCGGCTAGAATATTTATAAGTACGAATAATTTCTCACCATTAAACGTTAAGTGGCGCATTAATTCTCTCATACTTCACACACTGCTCATCTCACATCGACAGCGATCCCTTGTTTCTGTTTTGTGGCCTTGCAACGCTCTATTCTCATACCAGAGAAGCCATTTTGTCTCGACATGCAGACGGTAAATAGATCTTCTCATATTAATTAAAGTCCTCGTGCACTTCAAAAAACTCTACGTAAAAGTAATCCGCAGTGTGATGAACCTACTTTTACGACGACAATCGTGCAAAAGGATTTTCAGTTTTCACCCGTGCGGTTTTTTATACAGTTTCGTGGCCCGTGCCAGTTTTTTGTTCACAAATGACGACCTATTAATTTGCGTGCCTAGTAAATAACGTTCTTTCAGTCCTACCGAGCTTCGAAAAGGACCTCGTTATGATGTCTTCCCGTAAGCCTCAATTCTAAGCTGCTGGCTCCAGGTGAATGAAAAACCTATCATCGAAGCCGCGATTTGGCCGACTCGTGTCTGTGGAAAATGAGAACCAGTCCGCCATCAACCCTGAAGATTTTCTCCGGCGGTTCCGCTCTACACTCTTACCAAGAAGGAAAGAGTACGACTAATTATTCGGAAATTATGAAAGTAAGTTAAATAAAGCTGTCAATAACTGCGAAGATGTTTTTCAGAGGATCTGCTTCGCAGATTTATAAAGAGAGTAAAAATACGATGTAACATTTTCAGAATTCTGGCGATGAAAACTAATCTGGCAAAAAACACTGAAAATCTTCATTTGTTTGCTTCGAAGAAATATCAGAAAAGAAAAACGATAAAATCAAAATCATTTTTCATTCATCATTTGAATACTTTGTCAACTCATCACTACCTTCTGCATATAAACAGGATGGGATTAGGAAGTATGTGCACAATCGACGTAAAATGATCCATGCTGCAAAAGAAGAACCAAGTTTCGAGCTCAGTAATAGATGAACACTTTATGCATCATTCAGATTGAGTGTGAGCGTTCACTTGAGCAAAAAATGAGCCAAATAAATATGAGTAATGAAGACAAACCTCATCAGGATCTGAGCCAAAACTGTTAAATAGGCTGGTAAATAAAACGGCCTAACGCAACGATAAGTCTATTCATGTCATCTTATCATCAAATAATGCCACTCAGTCTATCTAAAAGCGTAAATTTCTCTATTTTTCAACAATTTTTCATTTCATTTACGATTATTTGAATTTGCGAACAGGGTGTACCACGGCATCACTGACCGTAGTGTTTTAATACCATAAAAATTGTCGCAGTCAATTTCTCAGAGATCACTTGCCAGCAGCGCAGGGGCAGACCAGTAGCGCGGTAGTTGTGTCCGCTTTAGGACATCACTGCCGAGCTCTGCAAGCAGCTAAGTAGTTGCTCGCAGATCTCGTAAGTTGGCTGGTACTAGCCAATTTACCAATAGCGATAATCTGCGCAGAACCGCCGGAATTAATCAGAAAATTGCCATCGTTGAGAGGAACAGCCTAACGCTTACCGTACAACTGCTCCAACTTTTAATAGCATTCAAAAGCTTGTTATTGAAGTCCAGGAGTATGTCAGCGATTGAAGTATTGACTCGATCAGCAGAAAACATTTACTTTTTAAAATAAGCTAACCGGAAGGCTCAGTAATTTGTAAACTTCGTAAATTTAGTATCCGAGGTATGGAAGAGCTGTTTTACTCGAATATAATGAACGCTCTGCTACAGGTGCTACATATAACGGAATTTACAGGGCAATAAAACCCTCTACGGTGCAATTTCATGGAATTACGAAACCGAATTTGAATTTCATAGAGACGTATGCTTCAAAATCACCGACCGCACGAATTCACAAAATTAGGAAAAAGAATTAGAATCGCGCATGAATTAAAATTAAAATTCACGAAATAATTCAGAATAAGCGAAACAAATGCCCCATAGACCCCCAGTGTCTCCAGTGCCTCCCATAGACCATATAGACCCCCAGTGTCGCCAGTGCCTCCCATAGACCCCATAGACCTCCAGTGTCGCCAGTGCCTCCCATAGACCCCCTGTGACCTTGTAGACCCCTTGTAGAGCCCGTAGAGGCCCAGTGATCTTTTAGACCCAATAGACCCCCAGTGCCTCCAGTTGTCTCACTCGTGACTTGTAATCCAACTCTCTTCCCCGATCTGAGAGCACTCTTGAATCTTGAATATCTACTTGAAGTTGTTTGGGCCTCTATGCCCTGGTCACACTGGAGTGCCGCCGGTTTGTGCGCATGCTGTCCCTTCGCATATCCTCAAGCTGTTGAATGATACAGTTTCCCTCTGCCGTCTGATAGTAGTGAGGCAAGGGAGGCCGATCGGGGATAGTTTGTAAAAAGTTATCCTGCTTCTTTTTGAAGACGTCCAGGGAACCATCGCACTCTCTCAGATCTCTGGGGAGAGAGTTGAAGAGTCTGGGACCCATTACGGAGAAAGACCGTTCATGTTTAGTCCGAACGCTGCCCGCCGCCCTCGCATTGAACGTCGGCACAACACACATTTTGCTCATTTAGTTAATTTTCATATGATCTGGTCCATTAACTTTCTCAGTATATTAAGATGAACATATATTTCGTGAAAAGCTAAGTGCGATTATTGAACAATAGTTTAAATGTTTTTGAAGCTGTCTCAGGTGAAGATGCCCATATACTCATTGATCATTTTAGTGCGTTTGTACATATAAATGATTCCCCCACTCAGACTTTAACAAAACTGATGACAGACAAAATTTTCACTAATTAAGTTAAAGATTGCTCACACTTCGGATTATCCTTAAATACATTTTCAAGGAGTAATATGGGAATCGAATTCCAAAACCAGTTTTCTGATTCAACTTTGACCGAGGCTGGGAACCTCTGTTTGAAGAAAAAAAATTGTTTATTCCGATATCAGTCTCCCTCATTTCGTACGGTGTTGACACCAGCGTTAGTAAAATATTGATGTCGTTAAGACCACTCGGTTGAGTCGAACAACTTTCTCACACTAAGGCTTAGTGTTTCTCACCGTATCTTTAGGATCAACCTTTAGTACCATTTTAATTCTCGGCTACTTAGCGCACGGCTCATTTCACATCCTGTTTCCTCTCTTTTAGAAGATACTTGACAATCCGTGATCCGTTGGATCAAATAAAGTTTATCAAAATCAAACCGTATCCAGAAATACACCCTAGTCGGTATCCACAATACAGGATTAAACGAAGAGTATAAATTTCGCATACCTCAGAGCCGACAGACAAACGATTCTGCCCTCTTTCTCATTCCCGTATCCACTTTACTAACTTGCCCGATTTAAATTCCTTTCTTTTACATGACATAAGTGTATATTTTCTCTTCTATGAACGACTTCAAACAAGCAAACAGATGACCAGACTAGATAGATAGATTTCGGTCACATCTCCCCCGGGTTCCTTTTTTTAAACTTTCGAGACTGTCTGTACAGTCTAGTGCTTCTGCGGAAGCCTTATCTCCATCGCTGTGTCTGAACTGTCCGTGATTGCATCGTTTCGAATCAAGTTATAGCTTCCGTCGCATCGCCGCATAGCTCATTGGGCGCGGCGCAGGCCGGTGGAGCCAACACACAAAAAAGCGAGAGCCGAAAAAGATGAATCAAAAGCGTATCCGTGATACGTCATGAGATGCAATCTATTGTATGTAAGTGAGCCCTGGGAAAAATGTCAGAACTCTACGGGAAAAAATTCGAAAAGCAAGCAGGTACGGAAACATTAATTGATTCATATCCAAACAAGCTTAAGTTCCGATAGCCAACTAGTTTCGAGATAAAAAGTAGTGCAAAGAGAGCCAATAACTTCACTACATTTATATGTTAAAGTTAATTAAAAAATATAGCTTCTCCTGGTGCTGCCCTACTTTATAGATATCTCATAACTATCAACTGTTTGATTTACTTTTGCTCATTTTAGTTCATTTTCGATTATGTTTCTAAAACACTTCCGCCGAATGAGGAAACTCCATTCGCTCAGTTTCCTCGCCGCATTTCTTCAGAGAGCAGAAACAAAGGACATAAACAAAGCCTCGTGGAAACTAGAGAGGGTCTGGCACGTCAAAAACACTCCATTAAGTGTGCTGGACGGCGCAGTATCAGGCCGAAAAAATGAGTTATCAAAAACCCTGCACAGTAATACACATGTTTCATGTTGAGTTCAAACTTATGAGAAAAGATGTTCAAGGTCAATCGCGTCCAAGAAATCTCATCTATTCCACTGAATACATTTCATTCGTCATAAATACATGTATGATATATGTATGTGCACGTAGCTATTTGATTTTCTCTACCGTTCTCGAGCTCAACCAACTTGCTGTGGCTTATCCTAGGTTATCTAGTTTATCTAGTACAAACATTAAAATTTATAAACACGATAAACAATCATTCCCACTTGAAAAAGACTCAATAAAGGTTTGAGTGCAACTGGCTAAGTCCTATTTTTCTCGTAAACCAAACGATAGTCTTTTTGATATTCTCTGACGACGTGAACATATCAGCACTTCCATTGCATAGGGCATCATGGAAGAATTTCTTTCTTCTTAGAGTAGCGACGCGAAATATACGCACATGTAATAACTAGTGTCACACTTACATTGTCCCTGGTAACCAGGAGATGGTCTTCTAAACATTCTCTACGAAAGGTGAGCATAAGAACACTTTCGTTACGGTTGCCGTCTGTGAACAGTCCGCTCGGTGTGGAACGAACCTTCGTCCTGCAGCGTCATTACCTGCGTCCTGCAGCGTCATTACCTGCGTCCTGCAGCGTCATTACCTGTGGTCAGCTCGAACATGGTCAGCTTTGTGGCCTGTACAGTTATGGAGGGGGGGAGGAGTCCGTTCGCCAGATTCGACAGCCAGAAACAATCATTTCTGGCCATTACTACTTTCTCGATATATTGCCTGAGCTTATCGACACACAAAGGAAGGAAGAGCTCTGAGCCGCCGTACGTGCAATCCTAAGTAACTTCTGCACCCTAATGATGTGGAGTGTAACTCTTGAAGTCGGCTCGTGAAAAGTTAGCTAATATTTCACAGGAGCAACGAGTAATTCGAATGAATATCAGTGCCATTAAGATTACGTACTCGAGTACCGAAACTGTTCGTTTAAGTTCCTATAAGTCTTAAAATGAATGGAAATAAATTCCCCAGTTTTTATGCACAATATGAATTATGATTTTCATGATAATCTGACAAAGTGACAATAAAACCAACCGAGCATCGATAGCCTCGTATATCTTTCTTGGGTGGAACAGTTCCCTCGTACTAAAATATGATCTTTTGTACGGTTTTTTCGGTGGAGCATTTCTTTAGTAATTGAATAAAATATTTTGTACTCTTTTCTCGAGGGACCTGTACTAAAGGACCTGAAGGATTCAAAGATATACGAATGTTTTCGGTGGCGCATTACCTTATTATTTCAACGAGATGTGAGCATTATTCTCGGAGGCGCAGTTCTTTAGCAGTTACATTAATGCGCACGTTTTTTTACAGCGCAGTTCCTTAGCACTTGAACAAAACATATACGTTGTTTCCAGAGGCGGAACTCCTTTCAACTGGAATATACATACACGCAATTCTTTTAATGGACCGCGTGTTGGGCGTTCAGATACTCTGAAAGTTTTTCGTTCAGCGTCAGAAGCACTGGAATTACAAGACCAAACCCCAGAAATGTATTCATTTGCAATCTGAAGTTAACGGCGGACTAACACAAACTCGCGTGTGCTTTTGCAAATCTTCAAAGTTTACGGAACAATTTACGTAAATCCGTGAATTCGGTAGGAAAGTTCAGCTTTGTTCCCATTGTTGCTTCAGTCAGAAGCCTGCGGTGCTCAAATGCCGCGTAGAAATATAATGTGCACAAGAAACAGGGTGAAGATGAAGATCATGAATCATACGGTGAAGATCATGAAGATGAATAATCTCAAAGAATAACTTGAATCTTCATCGCGAGTGAGAACAGCCTTCTGTTATTTTTGTGAAACATCTTCAAGGAACTCTTCATCTTTTAGCTCCCTCATTGCGTATACAGAATCCAAGTTTCCGCTAGACAGCATTTGCGAGAAAGTCTGTCTCCTAACTCAGCTCCTCACGCCCGTCACAAATGTCGAGATTTCGCTGCGTTTTCTTGGATATTAGATTCTGGTCGATCTCGTCTAGCTGGGAATTTTTTTCCGAGCTGCAACTTTGAAGCTCCAGCATCCCTTGAGGGCTGGAGGATGCGGCATCGTGATAGAGACAGGGACAGATATTAAGGCCGTTGTTCTCATGTCCTGCATCGTGTAGATCTACTCTAACGGGAGAAAATTTTTTCTGTCGGGTCGGGAACGCTCGCTTCCATTGCACGAAAGCCACAAAGAAGCTCGGCCGGGACCACGTATCACTGCCCTCTGTGGTGTGGTCTACCCGGGCCTCTCTGGACTGCTCAGAGCGTCACTAGCGGCGTCTAAAGGTGGCGCGCACGTCAAGTCACGTAGTATTATTGCTGTTATTTTAAAGTGTTTCTTGAGCAGAAGTTTAGTGAGCGTAAAAATACTGTACTTTAGTATCAGTGTTCAACAAGGTTCTTTCCTAAAGGACAATTTTGACTGAATTCGAGTGTTAATTAATTGTGTTGGAAAATCATTTTCCGTGAAATTGAACGTCTGACTCCACATGCTAGCACCAATGCGCTTTAACGTTTAGGTGCATCAAAAGCCCTTCAGTAAGCTAAATAAGAGCTGAATAAGGGCAAAATGATTCCAATTTGTACCTAGAGAGGTCTAAACTAGCACATTTTGAAGGAGTTCTGAAGGCGGTGACTTCCTCGCGCTGAGCATCCGATATCTTCAGATATTGACGCAATAGAAATTGCAATTCAGCTCTTGATGATTTATCTGGAGGAAAAACTTTGGCGATAATCAATCCTATTTTACAAGTACTTTGAAAACAATTCTATTGAAAAGGATTCAATCCCATTTTCTATTGAAATGAACAAACTGACCACAACGGTGGGATTTTCAACGTCCTCCTTTATTGCACTCGCAGAAAAGTTTGTCTTCGACTTCCTGACAGTGAACCGTTGGTAGTAGAGCAAGCGGCCTACAAAGGGACTATCTATTATTAATTCATGCACTAACTATTACTAATCCATGTATTCATTAGGCAACAGCATCGTTAGCTTCAAACTATACTCTTACAATGCCTCCAAGGGTACAAAAGGCTTGAGCGTTTGGGAAGGTAGTGCTGACGTTAGATTCTTTGAATTTTAACCTCGCAACAAAACTTTCATAGAACACACGCAACGGAATCATAGACTTTGACTGCAGGTTAAAAACAAAGCATTCAGGAATACAGGAATAAAGTAATCCTCCCACTATCGCTGATGTCACTTCCCAGAAATAGGACTGTCTACAGGGATTGATGATTGATGCTCGTTCCGTCACACGCTCTCTTCCCCATGAAAGTAACTCAATCGTCTCAAGCACCCTATTCTGCAGAGTGATATTATTATTTTGTGATGCATGTTATATATCATCCTAAGCTTTTGAACTCTTTTTGACCACACCTGAGAAAATTTACGGTATTATATTACCTTTTTAAATTATAAAACTTTTTTTGAGGCACCGAGAATACTTTAAAATTAATTAGAAAACGTATGATCTAGCCGGCTGCTAAGTATTAAGTCGCCGTGAAATTCTAGGTAAAGCACCGCGATTTTTTCTGCGAGCAAGCTTTCGTCAAATTCTAATTAAAATTCATATCCCTCAAGAAGGCAGGCTTTAAGCACCAGGAAAACTGAAGTTGATGCAAGGGGAAACGTCTGTATTAGCATGTTAACTGGAGAACATCTCATGTTCTAGAAATCCTATTCAATAGCAACGAGGAAAGCTTTTCGAAGCAATTTCCCTCTTGTTTAAGTATTCATAATTGCTATGGCTACGTCGTTAAATTGAAATAGAATTGTACTATGTAATGTTTTCCCATATAGGATATAAGAAGCGTTATTTTAACCTATGTAAGCACTTATACAAATGAGTCAAATATGAGTTTAGCAACATGCTCGTATCTTCCTTCATAGATGCACTGCAGACGTTTTCAATCGAAATGTTAACAATTAAACTACAATGTTCACTAAATTATTGTTAGCCTCATTAAATTCATTTGAAAAAATGACGTGCCCGATCCTACAGAAACGAAAATCTTCAATTCACTTCAGCATTTTCGCTCTCTGTGTCTCCATTCCATATGAAGAATCATAGGAAACACAATCCCACAAACCATGAGAGTAAAGCTACATCCATGGCCCTTAATTCCAGAGTTCTCTTATCTTTCTAAGGGAAAGCAAATAACGATTTCTTTGACAACCACCCTGTCATCAACTTCGAGTCCCCTGCACGGAAATTTTCAAGCAATCTTGTTACGGGGAACCAGCTTTTCAGGCGATCGCATTTTGCGACGGGACCGGGAGTAGGCCTAACAACTTCTGGGAAATTCTCAAATTCGTCCATGCTCTCAAAAGATGCAAGCCAGGGCAATTAATTTTTTGCTGATCTATCACATGCTCGCAATTGATGCCATTATCTGTTCTCAAGAAGCCTTTCAACCACATCGACGGACTGATAATTCATTTCAACAAGCCAGTTGATTTTTTACGAACTCGCTTGATGTGTATGTATGAAACAATTTCGAAGCAGGTAGGAAGTGCTCAATTTTGACGCCAATTTAGTCCAGGATTGTTTTACTGTTCGTTCTATTGAGAGCTAAGGGCTCTAATTTGCTGTCTTCAGTTCAAAGGCAACCACACTCTGCGCGGTAGGAAAATCGTTGGATTCGCACTTCGCTCGCATTTCTGGAAATTTTCCGGCGCATCCCGATTCGAAATAGAGGTGCGGGACACAAAACCTTCGCCCTCTTCAAGCTCCGCCGTTACTTGCACAAAATAATCGAAAAGCGAGCTCAATTCTGATTTGTTGGGATATAGTGCTTACGCTGAGAACAGTGGGTCTCTGAGGTTCTTGAATTAGCAATGCAACTCAAAAAATATTTAAAAAATATATCATCTACGGATTCATTGCTACAACATATCATGAAAGTAGTATTTTACCGTACATGCACTGCTGTTTCTCGCTTCAATGCAAAGTTATTTCCCTGAACAACCTAAAATGTAAATTTAAATCAGGATATGCGACCCGTAAAAGTATAAAGATTAAGCCAGATTTTTATGCTTGAGTCTTGATGCGATTTAAAAAATCAATTCGAAGAGTGCAAGCAAGGGTCAGATGAACAGTCACCCAAAACAAAGCAACCTAGACCCCAAATTGAATAGCTTGCAGAAATACTTCACTTTAATGCTACTTCACTCGCTTTGGTGTCGCTGCCTTCCCTCAAGTAGCGGACAGCGAATTTGTCTAGCAAATCGCGCTGATGAAAGCCTTTGAAAAAATTATTATTATATACTGCCTCTGGCCCTACTTGCGTTCCAGAAAATGTATATGCTGCTCCCAACTGTGTCATCCATACAGTATTTCTCCGGATGTTTATCAAGATCATTTAGAACTGAAAAATATATTTGCGTTGAAAAATACTGCAGCTGAAGTTAGAAAGGAACATTAAATTTTGGGAGGTGTCCATATCATACGATTCTAAAACCTACGTCTAAATGGAAGGAAAAAACCATAAAGATTGTGAACTTATTAAGAAAATTACTCTAATTTTGATCCTGATTTGCATTTCAAAGAGCGAATGTAACCCTTGACAAACCGTTGATATCATAATGAGTTTAGAATTCTAAAGTAGAAGAAGATACATTTACATATCCCTCATGATCCCTTGATTACAACACGATTAAGTTGCGTTTCAGTTCTCAAAAATCCTGCCGAAAAAGTTCACTTCTTTTGCAGCTACTTGACTGAAGCACGAAAAAGATGTTGAACCAATAATTACATCCCGGTGCCATGTCTTGCTATCGATAAAAAGTAATTAAGAACTCAGGAAAAATATTACTAAAGACTTTGGTAGCGACGAACAGGGACATAATTAAACAGTCTTAGCCCACGACAGAAGATAGAACTTAGTTAGAAAACACGTTGGCATTATTTTGTGGGAGTGGAAAATCTTTGAAAAGCCCGAGCAACAGCCTCGGCTGTTACAGAAACATCATTGCTTGAGAGGTATAATGGAGCCTTCATTCGACCTCAAATAATAATTTAATGAATGGCTGTTGGAATTATTTCTGAGAGCTTGCAGAGCAGAGTCAAAGAGTATCCTGTGCCAACAACGACAAAACATCCAGACGATTTCAGTTTAAATTGGAAATTTGTACCGACGCTTTACATTTTCTATCTTCAAAGAAAGACGATCGCAATTGATTAAATTCAATAAATAAATTGAATTAAAACTAACTAATTAAATGTTCGATGAAATGAGACAATTTGCCACCTTCGATGTACAGAACTTGGCTTTTACAACCCCAAGCAAATAGCTGAAATTAAGCGGAATTAATTGAATAGAACAATTCAATTAATTGTACTATTCAATTAAGTGGAATAGTAAAACGGAATTTAAATGGAATTCGCTTCAGACAGCAATTTATGTTAGGCTCAAGGAACACACTATTTGATTCTCATAATGTAATAAATAATAGTTCTTCGAATAATACTTGTAGAGGTGCAGAGCGCGTTTGGGAATAGGTACTGAAGAACCTTTGAATTACCTCAACCAAATGAGGAAGCCTACGATATAGGCGGCCGTTTGAGAGATACCAGAAGGTGAAAATTCAGTGTTATATTTTTCAACATAATCTTCAGGTACCTGACACTATTTTATGTATTGAAATAGTATGAGATTAATAGGACATCTCATATTGATATAATATTATATTACTTGTATAGTATTGTTCGTTGATCATACTTACTCCTATCCAACCATACTCTATGGTTAAACTGAAACCACAGTTTAAAATTGAGCATCCTATGTTGCCCATAAGACAGCCCTGTAAAAGGGACGTGGTCAATCATGCCCTCTGTAATATATAAGTCTCAAAGAACAACACTCGCGGTCAGCGTCTCACGAATCCAACGCAGCTCCCGGCTGCTTGCCAAGTTTCGCAGCGACCCTCCGATCAGCAGTCGCTCACTTGACTTGTTTTTGTTTTTGGCCTGGGCCGCGGCCTGAGCAGCAGCGTCCCTGTAGACCGTCAATTCCCCAACGTGTTTAGTCTCTAGAGCAATTTGGACCTGCCTTTCGCCGCTTTCATTACCTCGAGAGAGACAAGCATTCGGTTTCCTATTTTGATGGCCGAGAAGAAAACAATTTCTTCCAGAGCAAAACGATTGGATACGGATTCAAAAATACGTTTCCATGAATAAGCGATATCATTTATTGGTATTGGCGATATCGCTTACATGGTTTATGCCACGGGAATTAATTCATTCTAATTTGAACAGAATATTTGAGACATACAAATTGCATATTCGAGTGGCGAGGCGAGACGTCACTCAAAAATGGTTTTCTGAGATTACAAACAGACCTATTAATAACTCTTTGCAAAATATATGCATTACATTTAGTGCAGGTAATATGCCTTCACAAATAATCTTTGCACGAAAATGGAAAAATTCTCGTCAACAAGAAAGCGTTCAATTATATATAGTGATCAGAGTTGCGTTTCTCCATGAAAAATGAAGGAACTAAACGAATAAAATAAAAAGAAAAACGGCAAAATACCAGTGACTCAAGCAACAACTTTACGGAAACTATTTGAAAATTCAACAGTTTGTGGGGTCCCAACTCGTACCTTTTTTACCGTATTTGCATTAATTCAATGAAAATTCAACTCACTGACCGTCAGTAAAACGGATACCCTCAACTTGGCATTCAGTTCGTTGCTTAAAACATCCGCAGCCACCTCTTATCCAGTTAGTCCTGTTTGCCCACTGTGGTATAGTCCAAAGTTTCCAATGAGAATAGAAGTTCAAATTCTCGCCATTTAGTGCTTAAATTAAGCGAACTTTGTCGTGTTTCGTCATCTCAAGCGGCAAAAATGGTCCAGGCGCGCCGGAAAAATGTGATAAGGAGCTTCGTAGGCGTAAGCCTAGGCAAACAAAGCACGGCTGTAAATAAACATCAGGAACAGTTAAAGGATTGGGTTCGTGCCCGGATTACTTTTCCTTGGTATCAGTGTCCCCAAACTCACTGCCATGAACCTATTCAGATCTCCTGCGATCTTCGTGGACTGGGAGCCATTTAGTATCATATGATGACGCATAATTATCAAGAAAATTATGTAAGTTGACTTATAGAATTAGCTGAAGAAAAAGTTCATACGTGTGAATTGGATGAACTTATGAGCTTGCACGTTTGTTTGTCGTATGAATTTCCTGTTTTTGACGCATATCTGATGGCATGTGCCTCAGGGTTGCTATCGAGTAGCAGTCGATACAATTAATTATGCAAACTCCATACAACTTTGAGAAACATGTTTTAGTTTCTTCACAATAAAAATATAAGCAAGAAAAACTGCTGTCAGATGCATTATTTTCCAAAAAAAACAAGAGCAGAGGTCAAAAATCCCAATGCTTAAATTATATCATAAAACTAAGGATTTTAACTTCATTGGTCGTTTTCAACGCTCAGTAAATAGAGAGAAACAAAAATGTCAATGGCATTATTCGAGTAGTTTCAATATAGAAAAAAAAATCGACAAAATAAAATTACTGAAATATTGGTAAGGGGTAAGCCGATTGCATATCACATAAACCAATTTACGTTTTAAAGTCAACAGAGACTCAAATATTCTGAGATGAGAAGAATTAGTAGCAAAAGCCAGATTTCTGAAATTTTCTAACCGGACACGAAGTCACACTTTTCTGCTTGAGAGCGGAGAGCAGAATGAAGGGGGTTTGGAATAGGTCTATATGCTCGGAAACTTCTACCAGCATTTGCTGTACCACACGAATACTGAGAACTCTAGATGCAGAGCCCACATATTCTGATGCACAGTGTGCACTACAATGTATACAAACAACGAATGAGAGCGTGCCTTTGGGAAGTTTACCTTTGAATTTGAAATAGGAGCTAATTTTGTGTTGACTGACATGAGTGATGCGGAAGTTTGCATGCATCAAGGCCTTTGACAAAATTAAATAACATTCTTTCTATAGTTTTCCCATTGCATTCTAAAATAGGGAGAAGAAAGTGAAATACCTGTTTCGATACAGTACGTACAGGAGATCAATGAAAACACATTTTTACTATTTTTTGTTTCGGAGCCAATTCATCAGGACGGAAAGCCACTAGTTCTGAAAAAGGAGTTTAAAAATTCAAAGCCTTTATGAAAGATAGAAAACGTGAATGGTGCAGCATATGCCCTGTGAGGTACAGTTTTTATGGAGTTTTTGTATCCCGTGAAGTAAAGTTCAACAGATACTGAAAAACAAATATTAGTTGCTAAAAACTATTTGGTTTTTCAGAAAAAAACAGGCCTGTGAAACTTGCAGTTTTGTCGAACCATTTTTTAATTTAAAAAAGGTTGTTGGCTTCTACCTTACAGATATTTAATATTAGTTTGCTGGGAATTTATATCATTCAGGAATAAAACAGAATGTAAAAACGGGAATTCATGTATGTAAACTTCAATTTCATTCATGTCAATTAAAACATAATTAGCTGCTAATTCTAATTCAAACATAAACTTCCAAAAGGCATGCTCTTCTCGGTTGCTTATAAACATTGTTGTGCACGTTGTGCATCAGAATATGTGGGTTCTACAGTACCCGTGTTGCAGAGAACACTGCAAGAAGTTTCTTAGCCAATAGACCTATTTCACACTCCTCTCATTCTGTTGTCATCTCCCGCCCAGAAAATTGTGACTTGCCAGTCCGTCGAAAAGATCTCAGTATTTTTGTGTCTGACACTCATTCCTGATGATCTCAGAATATTAGAGTGCCCTTTAATTTCAGAGCCTTTATTGGTTTCTAAACTATATGCAATCAGCATAACCCTTGCAAATGCCTTGGTAATTAAATTTAAGTGTTTTTTTCTCGTTAAAATAAGTTAGAATCATTTTTGTTTTTCGCTGTCTATAGTACGATGAAAATACCTGAAACATTGAAACGTTTAATTTTTAGTTAATTCAGCACTGGACGGTTATCCTCCTGCTTCTCTGTAAAATAACTCATCTGATAGTGATTTTCCTTGCTTATATTTTTATTGTGAAAATGTGTAACAAACTAAATTTGAATATTCGTCAGTTTCTTTATGACAGAATATCTACCATAAATTTATAAATCTAAAACACTGTTCTATCAAATATTTCAGATCGTACAATGCGACAGTCTAGTCCAGTATTCGCAGTCTATTTTGACTCCGCATGCGGGAGAGCTCACAACTGCATCGGTGAAATAATTCACAGGGAATAGTTCAAATTGAGGGCTTTATCTTCTGAACGCAGACTCGAGTCACGGATGAGATCCGTGAAGCAGCTCAATCCACGTAAGCGTGAAGGACAAGATTCAAGTAGAGCAGAATTGACCAAGGACGATCCACGGTTGACGAAGCAGTTGTATTCATGTTTCCATGCCTACTAAATTGTTCCATGATGGCATATTAAAACATGACTTGCCAGAGCTCCAGCAACTGAATTATTGTAATCTGCATTCTGGGTAATCTCTATACCTAATATCTGTAAATAAGAGAAATTGGACGTTGCCAAACGCTATTCAAGTTTTTATAGTTTGCTCAGTTGCATGTTCGTACCGCTATTGCTTTCTAAGAGCCAATTTCGCTCACCGAATTATTAGTGCAAAAGAATTTCAACTTAGTTCCGTGATTTATTAAACGAAAGGAAATCTTTAACGACCTTCTATGGACTTCCAAGTACATGTTTACCAAACGACTTTACAACATACATTGCAGAATTCATTGTGGTAAAAATTTAATTGGTATCCGAAGGTCATTTGTCCAGACAACAGCAAAAAATACATGCATATTTCCAAGCAATGATTAACTCTCTTTGTGCCGTCATAACATATCACAGTTGTGTCAGAAACAAATGGTCCCGGCGCAAGAAGTCGAATATAAATCGATATTCTTTGTTTCCTCCCACACTCATATCCTCTATGCACTTCGCGTTCTCAAAGGCCACATTAGCCTCACAGCTATTACTTTAAACAGCCGTCAATATTAACTGTTTTTCTTGTTCACCATTATTTTCTTTGCACACGTTCCGGTTTTCACTAGTCTTGCATTGCTCGTTGTATTTCTTACACATAATCGTACCCTAACCAAGTGTACCTTCCGTAAGCCTTTAAGAAATTGAAATTCATGATCATTTGAGACTTCACTTTAGAATCTAGCCATTTTTCTTACTCTTAATCTGGTATTTTTTGGCTGGAGTACAATTAACACTGCGAATATAATTAACACTGCGAGTACAATTAACACTGCGAATACAATTAACACTGCGAGTACAATTAACACTGCGAGTACAATTAACACTGCGAGTACAATTAACACTGCGAGTACAATTAACACTGCGAGTACAATTAACACTGCCAACATGAGTGCCGGGATCTTGACCAGCTTCCAAAGAGCGGAGACTCAGGAGCACAGAACAAATAATTTACTTTGGTCGTATCGTTCTACTCGAACTAAACTCAAGCCCAGAGATATGAAGTCTTTTGTTTACATAAATTGATGAACCAAGAGCTGGGATTTCAGTCTGAAAGCTTTCAGATCCGCTAATGCATCTACACGAAAAGAAGCCAACTTGAGTCGTCGTGCCAAATCAGGTACTGCAAAGATCAATAGCGAAGAACATCCAATCAATTTTAAATAAACTCAAAGTAAGATTCAAATCAAACACCGTTAAGAATCTATTCACAATAAAATCACTTCGTTGCATAGAATCCTGCAAATGATTGATGGAAGACAAGCACATTTCTCTCACCAGGAATCGCTTCGGATTGGAAACGGTCGTAGAGCTTGTCTGAACAACAGGCGTCCGTTAATCGACCTGCTCCTCGACAAGGCAGGTCTGTTTGAGCCTCCACTGCCCAGCAGATTTGATTCCGCGGAGCTCCTAAAGATTTATTGAAGTCTAAAGTTCCTAGGCCTTTCTTTCGGTGCTCCAACGTCCTTCCGTCACAGAAAATTCAAAATGAAGCTTCATTTTTCGTCTAATTTCGAGCCAACAGTCCTAATTAGTTCTTCCCTCCAATCTTCAATTAAGAATATTTTTGGATGTCATTTCCGTCGCCAAATGAACTTTCACTCAGCTAAATTAAAGCAATCGTATTTTAGAAATACTTGAATCACATGTGTAAGTAGAACTTGGATAAGACTGACGTACTTAGCTTGAGCAATCTTTAACCTCAATTGCAAAGTATTATTTCTTTCGTGGAGTATGACACATTTTCGGAAAATTTTAGATACGTAAAAGAGCTTTGAATTGTTATTCCCGTTTTCGTGTTACCCTATTTTAGTTCACAACTAAAGACAGTATAATTTATGCATCTAAGCCGAAACTGTGGTCTTAATGCCCATTTTCTAAAATGCTATTCATATTTCGCATATTGTTCTAACTGTACACCAACTCAGAGAAAGTCATACCAGTATGAGTTAACATCTCGAATAATAGCGACGCGGAAATGTGAGGGTATCATAGATATGCAGGGCACATCCGATCTACGAAAGCAAAGCTGTCAAGGCTTGCTACAGCAATCTTGCTGATTTTATAGCAAGCGGCGAAAAATTTGCCTGAAGTCGTAACATCTCTGTCAGTGATATGCATGAGGGTCCAGCAAAATGTGCTTCCTATTTCACTGTTTGTAATTCATGAATTTCTAATCAAAAACGCTTACGCTCACTAGTGCGGAAGTGTAATGAACTGACTAACCTCTAATTGAACTAACCGTGGGAGGGTGGCACTAGCTGGCAATTTGCCAGCCAACGCTATCAATCTATTAACCATCAAAGAATGAGTACACTTTCTCCTCTGTATTTTACGAGATCAGACTCTGCCAATACATTTTAGCTCTCCCTCCACCTCTGCGTCTCGACAAATTCATTCCCCGAGGATCTTGTCTCTCGAAGTCTGATGTTGATTTTCATTGGGGAATGCCAAGTAAATGTTTCTGATATTAGCTACATCAGCATGCCAACTGTCTACGATTAATGAACTTGAAAATCAGTCGGTCATAAGAATAACTAATTTTCACCCAAGCGGAAAGATCGTACGCCTCTTGTGCACATAATCACTAATGCCAATACCCTGAAGAATAAGCATGCATCTCCTTTGCTAAACCAAATGCACACTCGCTGCAGTTTCTTGAGAAGTTCCCAAGTTGCGAAGCGCGCCGACTTACCTCGAACAAAGAGCGGTGTGCTGCGTTGTTTCCTCCAGTCTCCGAGGAGCTCCTGAGTGACGGGCTGCTCCACAGCTTCAGTCCACACTCCCTCCGGTAGTGCGCTCAGAATAAAATTCTCTTTGTGTGTTGTCGAGGTGCACCTTAAGTCAGCATAGCGCCGGAGAAATTGTTCCGTTTTTAGTATCGATGTTGAATTACTGCCACACTGGACTTCGTACCGTAAGGTTATCAAGCCCTCATTCGCACGTTATTGTGATCCTCTGGAAGTTTTTGTTTTAAAATTACTGCATTGCTTGTAAAACTTCACAAGTTCTATGTTTTTCGATGTGTTGGTTTAGTTTTCACATAATTTCGCAGCCCAGAGGCACACATTATTTTCGATGCTCTAGAAAAACGCAATTGCTTTTACGTCCTGTAAGTCGCACTCTGGCTCTCATCGCACCGTTCACGCAATGAAAACGGGCAGTCGTTAATTTATGCCTAACGCTACAGCTTGTTCTCCCCTGGGCCAATTAGATGAGAATTATGGTTGTAGTGCCCGCGCTTTCAACAGGCAGGCCGCAAAAACCGCTCTGATTCCGCTGAAAACACCGCCTCCTTCAACGAACGATTATCAACAAGTAAACGGCGTTTGATCCTCCTCAGTGGGTTGAAAAGTGCTGCGTCTGATCAGAGTTTGGCTCCCAGGTCATTGGAATACACGCATATGACTCTGACAATATCCAGGAGTAACGCTATGTACACGTCAGAGAGTTTGCGGCAAGTTGTAATATCAAGCCAAAGTAGAACACGATGTTAGCCGACAGGAGGCTTCGCTTGAATCACAGTGAAATGCTAGAACAAGTTTGCAAGCAACGTGTTCTGCTCATGTACACAGAAAAGCAGTCACTAAATCTAATAGCACTGACATTCATAATATTACACTTATGATAGTTGAGAAAAAGTTAGTTTACAAGAAGGAATTCACGAAGCCTCATATGAAGTGTCCTCCGGTCTGCGAGGGAGGTTTTCACTAGAAATGCAGGTCCGTGTGCAACGCGATTACGGCTTGCGACTCTTACTACACTTTTTAGTTAACAAACAAACTGTTCTTACTGCAGGTAAGCTCTTCAGGTCAAGAGTTAATTAGAATGCTTGTCTGGCCTTTTTAAAGGTTTGAAATGGGAATCCTGGTTGGTGAGCTATGCTTGACGGAATGAAGGTAAACACTTTCGGCAGACTAAGTGTGGGAGGCTGTAAAAAAAATTGACGTCGTAAAAATTGACACAACTGATAGGAACAAGCTGATATCTACCCATGAACGAAAACTTGAATACCTGCTTATAAACTATGCTTCTTTATTGCCTTACATTTTAGTATCCATGAAAGCAATATATATATATATATATATATGTCAATATGTCACGTTCATATGTACCTACGTGGAGCACAATTAGCACAAAATAATCTTACTATGAATTTGCTCATGATGAAACGATCAGTTTTTTTGGACTTTGTCACTTCTACCAGTCAGTCTTAAAACAAATCGAGGAACATCGCAGTATTTAACATTTTTCGTTCTTTCGATTATTTGAAAAGTTTCCATCAATGAGAATTTACTTTGACTTTTCTTATTACTTCTTCAGTAGAGGGGCTTGCGTTATGCCTGCCTACATATTTGCTACAACCTTCTGCTCATTTCTTTCCAACTCAAGACATACATACTTCGGAAATGTAAGTGGTTGTCTCGTTCGCATAATAGTAAACGTTGACCCATGACATCCATTTCCATTGATCAAGTTTTCTTGAGTAATGGTTTGCCAAGTATTAATCTCGTAATTATCTGCCAGTTTTGATTTAATGGACTTCCAACTAAGTATGTAAGCTATGCTCGTGGCACCGCTTCATCACGAGTGGAAGCTCATCCCAAGAGCCTTAGAAATTATCGAGTGGAAACTTCAGATTCCCCTTCAGACCTCTTCGTATTAAGTACGAAAAAAAAATCGGATTTTGCTCCACTCTGGTCTGAACTTTTCCAACTTTTTATCATTGTCTGGTAAAAACGGTAAAATCTACAGTTAGGCTTTATTTCTCTTGTGTATTGAATTCATAAACTGTTAATAAAATAAAACTACAAGATGATGCTTTGTTGGCCATCAAATCTAAGACTTAATGGTACGTGAAGAAGACTTTACTACTGAAGTAAATAATTTTAGCGATTCCTTGTACTCAAACATCCTACATGGCGATAGATTCTATAAAATTTTCAGCATAGGTATTCGTAAACAGTCACTCAATGTGAAGACAATACTCACACCGATCGTAGAGGTATTTAAAAAATCACCGAAATGAACTGTTTAAGTTTCGAATGCATTTCGTATTGAATAATTATAATGTACAGACATGAAGAATTCACTGTTCTACATCTTTATCGACTGTTTTTCGACGACTCAGAAATACGCGTATAGAGCAGTTTCTTTTTTTGATAATGGTTTGTCTCTCAGAGCAGAGTTAATTAAGAGTTAATTTCCGCAATAAAAATTTGTTTTTAATTTTCTAAAGCAATAAAATCGCGGTTTTAACGATTTGGTTGTAGGCGGGGCTTAAAAAAGATGCGAGTTTCATTACAAATGAGGCTAAGGCCTAAATTGTCGTACTGGCAGTAATGTTAAGTGATATATTTATGTGAGTTTAATTACCTTCAAGTGTGAGCAGAACTTGTCAAATCATGCTCGTGCTATCGAATCGAATATGATTGACACATGTTTTCCATTTTATGCTCCAGTGCAAAAAAAAAAAAAATACATGAGCATTTGAGAAATTTTACACGATTGTGGCGTTATAAAACTAAATACGCCGATATTCAGCAGAAATCTTAATGTAATTATCCTTCTTCCGAACTATTGAAGGCAGTGCCTGGATATAAGACACGCTTATCATTTCGGAGCATGTACCAAGTTTGCTTAAACCTCCTTTGACGTTGGTTGGTTCTCGCACTATTTCTATCATTTTTCAAATCGTAAAAGACTTAATTTCAGCTATTAAAAATATTTAAGCTGTTATTTATTGGCATTTTGCTTATAATCGCATCTGTTTCACGTGAAAACAAGTAAAACAAGGAAATTTGAATAATAAATTATGAATGAAATCAATACATACAATACGTAGGTTGTGCTCACAAACGTATATGCGTAGGTCAGAGAAGCCAATATTATTATTCTTTAACGTGGTGGTCAAACCGGCAACACCTTTACATCGTATTGTTCTAAGAGAAATCCAGGAAATACACTCACGGTTTGTAATTCAGTTACTTCTAATAAAATGACCCGCTCACGTGAGCAAATCCCCGCCAAGCGCCACCTTCGCACTGCTACTCACACTGCACGTCCTAGTGAGATTAGAAAGTCCGAGTCTTCTTGTTTGGAAATGATTGAAATATTATGAGTGAATACATTTTTCTGCCCTTCTGCAGATCACTGATTTTTTCAATCAACTCATCATAGACTAAAATTTATACGTTTTGAGTAGGACATACTATATAATATTGCTTGCCCTAGGCACATGAAATGTTTTAGCGAAAAATTTGGAGGTGCTTAATTTATCCTTCCATTTTTTCCACACTTATAAACATCTTTTCTGAATTTCTTGTTTTTTCATCATCAGAAGCATAGCAGCATCTTAGAAGGGCGGCTAGCTGCTCATTGTTGTAAATTATTATTTCAAACAAGGCCCTCAAAGATTGATCATATTTTTAATACTTACATGGATAATGGACTCTATAACAGTGTGACTCTAAAAATAGCTGGTCAGGATTAAAGAAACTTCAAAGACTTTAAAGAACGTTCTCTTCAAAGCTTCACGAACGAACAATCTACATATTACCTATTTCTATCAAACCGAAAAATATTCG
The DNA here is from genome assembly GCA_014899125.1 of Orchestia grillus. Taxonomy (NCBI): domain Eukaryota; kingdom Metazoa; phylum Arthropoda; class Malacostraca; order Amphipoda; family Talitridae; genus Orchestia; species Orchestia grillus. Next base: position 23,039 of record VOMN01066650.1, on the reverse strand, counting down.
CATGGAAGTCAAAAATGAGTTTAATTGTTATTTTTGACACTTTATTTTCTCACTGTTCAATCGGTCATGAATTTCAATTTCCACCTGGCTTCAAAAGGGGCAGAGTTCAGCCATCTTCTCAAAACTAAATCGCGGCTGACCGTCCAATGTTTGCTTTGAGCCTCAATCCGGCACGTCCTGGCGGTCAGTTTGGAGGCCAAAGTAATAAAATATTTCGCCTGATGGATGGAACTCTGCCATAGTTCGAGAATGGGTTCGTGTTCTGTTATTTCAAATTAAGCTCGCTGGCTGTTCGCTCTAGTACGGACACTGCCGTCCAACGTTGTGCCATTCACCGATTTCATGCGCGCTCGATCTCTAAAGCAAGGCCTGCTACTCGGAGCAATTCAATTTGTATGCTTGAGGTCAAGAAACTCATTCTATCAGATATTTCAAGGTACGTGAAAATTTTCTCCTTTTCATGCTTTGCAAAATAACCGAGTGTGCAATTCCTGTTGCGTTATTTACCTTAATTCAATGAATTTCTACTCAGTGTGACACACATAACTTCATCCAAACGCTTTCATTTCCTTCCAAGTTTCCTAAGTCATTGTGACTTCATGCGCCTTCCCCATTCATCAGCACTCGCATACATTCGTTGCGTTTGCGAGGATGGGATCCATCGCGACGATAGATCACCTGGTCCTCAGCCAGATAAGCGGAAGGCGATTGTGCCTGAGCGTGGCACAGCCTTTGTGAGGCTGAGGCATGGCGGCCTCTCTGCAGCGCTGGCTGACGGTGTCCCTCGACTTTAGCTGCTGGGTCACATCGTGTTCTGCTAGTTAGGCTGCATCGTGTTCTGCTAGTTGGGCTGCATCGTGTTCTGCTAGTTAAGCTGCATCGCATCATGGTAAGGCTGAGATATACTCGTATTTCACGCCAGCTCAGAAGTCAATTGTAATAGAATTCAGTTTTTTACTGCTCTGGAAAATAATGTTAGGAGTGTTTACACCCTCTGAAATTAGTGAAGACAACCTTTGAATGAACAATACCAGCTTTTAAGGCTAAAAACAAAATAACGGCAATGTTATAATTGAATGTTGTCACTTGGAAGAAACAAACAATAAACTAAAGGTACGATAGGTAGGAAGCACCTATAGAGGTATGAAAACTTTCAGTAAAAGAAATTTGCCAGCGTATCAATGACCATCAAATTTTTTACTCAAGCTCCTAATGATAAACTATATATTGCATGCATCTGAAAAATGGGACGCATTTTAAAGAAGCCGCCTCGATAGCTGGAGCTCGTATTTCTGCGACCGCCGGCCGGGGTCCTGGCTCTATTATGCGAGCTAAATGAAATGATCTTAGATTTATGGAACGGATCTTGGAAGTAAATGGCAAACTTTCCTCGGTCGGTCTGATTTTGGAAACCTTCCAATGTAAATTACAGTATATTGCCTTCGATGACATGAGAAAATACGACAATTGACGAAATTCACTCAAATCTAACAGCAAAATTTGATTGAGTTCTCAATCGTGTGTTGAAAATACAGGCAAGTATTGGGTTGGAAAGACACTAGTGCTTAACCAAGAGGAGAAATCTAAGTTTAAGCTCATGGAGCAAAACTTGTTTTTAAGCTTCTTGTGATAATGTACTCGAGAAATCGGTTAAGATCTACCATACACCCGTTAATGCGCTTCAACATCTTCTAGTGCATTTCATCCTGATATTTCAAAGATCATTTGTACCAAATTGCTGCATAAAGTGCGTTTTCTGAAAGTCTTTATTGTACTTCCTGGCTGCCTTGAATGGATTTCACAATGTTATAAATTTCACTTTTCTTTGTTCCTGGATTAAAACCATAATTTCCCAATTCTTTGTATCAATATGGAATGAAAATAAAATAGTCTGAATGCTAGAACTTTGGTTTTTTAGTCAAATGAAGGAATTGTAAAATTTCATTTTCTTCAATATGATACAAATAACAAATACGAGCATAACATATTTATTATACAAAATTAAAGTTTTATAAGAATCATGTGTTTATTTTTTCAATAAAAGGAGCCATAAAACAACACTTAATTGACACGAATAAAATTATTCCCAGTAAACGCTGTAGCCTTTAAACTGTCACTCTTCCATCCAAGGAAAGGTTTGCTCAGACTACGTAATGAGCAATGAGCGTAATGAGCAGACTACGTTTTACCTACGTAACTGTCCGATCTCATTTGGTAGTAGTGATAAGAGTAAAGAAAAAAAATATATACGTGTGGTCAAGGTTACTGCCGTAGCAATGTAGGAAGCACTCAATAATAAATTCATCGACCTGATGTACGAAAGCGGCTTCCAAACTAAGTTATTTTAATTAACAATTTAGTATGTTCTTTAGTTCAATAAAATTACAATAACAGACCCACACTCACACGCCAACTGCCCTGGCCACAAGCGTGCGCATGTCCTAATCCTGTCTCAAATTTAATGAGTTTCGTGCGTGATTCCATTGGACCGCTGCGATTTTACAGTTAAGACACGTGATCGAGGCCAATACTCGTAATGTTTCCCAGTGAGTTAAATTAAACTCATGAATGACTCGAAGAGGTATTGCCAGGGTTTAATGATCGCAACTGCATTTCCTTACGTCAAGTACATAAAGACAGCGCACAATGATCATTTCGCTACTGTACGTAATGACTTCTATATGAATCTTTTTTCAGTGTCACAGGCTAGAACACTTTAAGTAAAATCAATGCTTCCGGCCTATTTTTATTTCTTCGAAAGCAAAACTCTAGAGATATCTTTCAGCTGACCAAGTCAAAAAAGCTCCCCTACTAATTTGTACAACAAACATACACAGAAAATTACTCCCGACTGCTGTTTTTGAGCATCGAATTCTTCGATTTCCCAAAAATCTCACGCGCGACGTGGAAAGGCTTTCCATTGTAAAAAGAAACGTCTTCACGAACAAGCGTTCCCAGTAAACACGGATTTCATCATCATAGCTGAAACGATCAGCAAACGAAACAGCGACACATATTTGGGGGGTGGGCTGAGCAGCCTCGTTAGATCTGAAGAAGTTCTGAGCGCCACCCGACCGTGTAACGAAGCAGACAGAGATGTTATCGGGTCTGTTGGGTCTCTTCGCTGGCGGGGTAATCTGAAGCAAAGGCCTGCCTATCGAGAATTGAGCTTCCATTGGACTTAGGGCGCAGTTGGTCAGCCATTAGAATGGATCTGCTGTGAGTGTAGTTTGATCTGCCACGACCCACGTTGAAGCCAGGGAAATGCTCTCCGTGGGAGCCGCTCGTGGCTCTCACACGAATGAGCTGCCCCTCTTCTAGAGGTTCTGCTGCTCGGTCGTTGCCTTTTATCGAAATGTCGGCAGTTTTCGACGATCTCGCGGTGTATGATAAGGCGCTCAAACGGTGGAGAAGAATGGAAGAAATATTGTCGAACCCTGAAAATATTTCAGATAAAAAAAATTTACAGCTGTTCGGTTACTTTTATCTAAACTCTAAAGTGAGTTCAATGGTACAGAACTATCTCCGATCGCTTGCCAATTTATTTTTGGGGCTCATTGAAAATTTGTTTTAATCATTAAATCGCAGACAACAATCAAGAAAACCTAGATAGAACTCGTAAATATGGAAATGCAATCTCCTTTCATCTATTTCACCTTAAATATTAATGTTCAATCCATACCAGAATCCAGAGAGGCTGATTCCTCAGCTTTTGTTGAAGTAAACGTTCAAAGCTAACCCTCAAGTTTGCTCTTCTTTCACGGAGTCTGTGTTAGAGTCTGTTGTGTTGACCCATTTGGACTTAAGCTCGAGAACCTGCTTGCTCGGTCAACAAAGTACTGAGATTGCAAAAGTAAAAATTCAAGCCAGTGGTTGAGCTCGTCTCGTTAGATGTCCTGATTGGGAAGGCCCTTCTTCAAGCCTCCAGGATTTTAAACGTCCTGGGCTTTGAGTCGGTGCGATTTTATCAACGAGCGTCTGATATAGCAATCGTTCAGGACGCATATTCTCATCGACGCTGCCTAGCTATCGCAATAATCGTCCTTTCTCTCGAATGGATGAACCGCTAGCGACGACATCGACGGCGTCCACACGTGCGTATTATTTCACATGAAAATTCTGGTCGACTTGAACTAGTGATTCCGAAATGAAGAAGGCAACTAAGAACGCAATAAAATATTCACTTGAGTTCAACATAAGAGGGGAAAATATTGAATAATTAGATCATTCTAAAAATCAAATGTGCAATAGTGTTTCATATTTGTACTGAATTTCATACTGTAGGAATGCATTGGTTTGTATGGAAATATAAAAAGGTTACTCTATGACCAAAGATTAAAAAAAGAGAATTGAAATAATTGTTTGTATGGGCTCTGTTCTTCAAAAATGTTAAAAAAAGGTTTCATAGGTTATAATTCAGAAAATGAATGACGTTGCCCTCCCTGAAATATTAATGTCATGAAGCCAATTGATATCAAACGTTTACCATCATCTTTGCAGATAACCGAATACAGATAAGCTAAATGTTGTGCTTTATGCTCCCATTCCACATAAAATTTCAAACGTCAACTTCAAATTCACAATCGACCAAGCACAAAATACTACACGTGACGGGATATCTTAACTCTGTGATGCACATCGTGCTCAACAAAATTTATAAATAAAAGATGCTCAGATAAATTTTCGGCTCAAGATGCAGCAGAAACTCAGAATCAGAGTTTTTGTTATTTCTGACCCAGAAGTTTTGAGATTCTTTTATCCCCTTCCTCGGTAGGTTTTCTGTTAAAAACGTACAATTTTGAGAATTTTTTTGCTCGAGATATACTGCGTGATCCACGGTGATAATTCACGCTAATACTGATGAAAATATCATCATATTGAAGAGTATGGGGTATTTTATGGAGATTCATTTATGGAAGTTTATAGATGGCTTGTTGCAATGTGAAAAATAAATATTGAAAGGCACGGCGTTTTTTATTAAAATTGGCTTTTTTTACTGACTCATGATATTGGTTTAACGTGGCCTAAAGTAGAAGTTGCGAATTAAAAGAGAATAACATCATTTCTTCTTAACTTAAAAATGTTAGAAATATACGTATTGAATCAAATCTGTAGCAATTGAAATTGAAACCGAACAAATATTGCTAAACATAAAGGTTAAATGTTAATACAATATACTTTGCATTTTATAAACTCTCAAATACGATTGTTTGCTGAATCAGTCAGTTTCTGTATAGTAGCAGCTGGCACAGATCTCGATGAAACTTTTACGGCATTCCATAATTCTTGTTTGTAAGTATTTTGGCAGCCATTATTATAATTCTTTCGCTTTATGGTGGATCAAAAATTTTCGATTGGATTCAAATCTGGTGAATTTGGCGTCCACACTATCAAATTGCTGGCTTCGAATCCCAATATGGATATATATTGCCTAGTTGCTTCGGTAGAAGAAGAATGCGCGTTGTCTCTCATAAAGATATTTTTTCGAAGGGATATAGGCTGTTTTTCCAGCCAAGATAGAAGCCTTTCACTCAAAAGTTAACGATAAATAATGGAATTATCTTTAACGCCATCGAAAACCCTTACGGGGCAGATAGGATGGTCGTCTATTATTCCAGCCCACAACATTACACCATCTCAACCTTAACAACACCGAAAACGGTGATATAATGGCACCAGTTCCCTGCCAGCCTTTAAACCATACATCAGGTCCATCCAGAGTAGCTCTTGTCCCGTCTGTAAATAGTACGTGTGTCAAATCATTCCTGACATAAGTCTTTCGCCATTGAATTCTCAACATAATACGCCTTGAAGACATTGGAGGCTTTTCGAGAGATCTAATCGTTACCATCGAACCAAGAACACGGCTACGAGCAGATTTTGACATATTTTCGGGGCCAGCATTTGAAAATATGCTTTCACTTTTGCATGAAGAATGTTGTAGACGTTGCCACTTTATTTTTCTTAGATTTCACAAAGCCTACATTTTACCTTTCACAAAGAGCTGCTTCGTAGGAGAAGGATCCTTCAAAAACCTTTGGATTGTTTTAACTCAGTGACCTAAAACTGTAGCAATTGTGACAGAAGATGAATTTTTAGTAGTTTCCATAATGATTATCACCTGTCCAGCATCTATAAGACTTATATGTAGCTCGTCCCATAACAATATTTATCTCAACAGGCAGTTTATGTGGCTCATCTGAATACAATAAAAGCCAAATCAAAGGCCACTTTCACCGTGGAATAAAATATGAAAAGTAAACAAATATTACCATATGCTATACACTTTTATCTGCTAGGTCTAACCCAATTATTAGCTGGACTGTTTCCGCAGTGACACTATATTACACTCGGAACTGGGCGGTTCGTACAGAGAGAGGTCAGGAAGGTTGGTGAAACCCATGTCAATGATTTGTTTTTCGGCATAAATTGAACATTTGACGAGTTTATCCATCCAAAGGGAAAAATTTGAGTGGACGAAAAACGAATCCCCGTTTGAGATGAAGTTCATTAAACCTGAAGGATAGGGAGAAAATGGTGTCAGATAAATATAGCCATTTTTTTACGAATACAAGGCTTCACACCATCATAACATTCTCAATTTCCTATGCACTATGAAGTCGTGCAACAAAATACACGAGAAAATACTCTAGCCATTACCCGTTAGCGACACATCCTTTCTTAACATTTTCTCTGAATTAAGACAAGACGCACGAGCTATCGTGATCAGCCCGAGACGTTTCACGCTCATCTTCGAGAGCCGGGCACCTGTCCCCGGGCGCCGGTAAGTTCTGGGCGAGCCCAGCTAAGTAAAAGCGAAGTCTCCCCCAGGACTCTAGAGTAACACAAGGCCTCATTGACTCGGAATGCGACGATTTATGAAAGGAAGAGCTCACAATGGCAGTCACCAAGTCGGAACTTGTATGCGAGACAATTGTTATGCCCACATGTTTCCAGGAATATTGCTATGCCGAGGAAACATGAGCGAGTGTCTTCCTTTACGGGAGATAATCCTCGTGGAAGCTTGCATTGTCGAGATCGCTAATTGGAGGTTTGTTTGCACTTTTATGAAAGCCTCTTGAAATGAATGTTTTTTCGTGGACTTTCTTTCCTTGAGAATCAATAGCTATAAACTGTTTCTGCCTCATCGTACGCTAAAGAGATAGTTTACATACTTACGAATATTTCAATGAAAATAGAGTGACGTGGTAAACAGAGGTTTTCCTAAAAACACATCGTTTAATATTGTAGAAAAGAGCGGAGTTAGAATTATCCGATTCGAAACAAGGAAAAAGTTTGAAAATATTTCTGTACGTACAAGGGAGGAATGAGGGGCTGTACGAGCCGTAATGGGTGAAAAGGACTCAACAGTAAAGGAAAAATTCTTCTATGTGATATTTTTACAATTTCGTGAATCAATTTAGAAAGACATTTTGGATATCAGCTACATCTCTTTAAAACTGTGAACAGAAACGTATGTATAGGAATATAGGGAAAAAGAACATTTTTGCCTATCAGGAAATTAAGTTTCTGCTTAAAGAGTGAATTAACTTCAATAGTATATATCGTGAACATAGAATTTAGTTCGTAAATTGTTTATTTTAAGTGGCTTTAATCAACTCACGATTTGAAAATAGCAAAAAATCATCGAGAGAAATTGCAACATCAGGTCCGTAGGTTTAGTGTCGAACAAAGCAGACACGTTCGACAGCCTCTCGAACTCCAGTAAAATTAGAATAATTTATTTTGCTTAAGTTTCTCTCATCATCTAGTACCTGCTCTCATAAAATCAAACACAAACCTAAGAAAAAAATATTTCGAACACCGAAGGCTTGAATTTAGTCTCTTGAAATGAATCGAAGGAATTTCTACCACATGTATGCCATTATTCTCATATTCCTTTGTTAAGTTCTTGATCTTTGATTTATAATTACAAAATTCCCACAAGCATTGGAGTAGGAAAAAAAGCAATGATACTATCAGTGCTATTCATTGACCCTCACCCTAATTTACCTATGTACGTAGATAGGTCCATGTAGATTGACGTTGAATAAACCATAACTTCTCAGGACGCCACTCGAATGCGTCGAGATGCTACCGTACTCTGCTGCTCAGACTGCAAGTCATGCAGGTCTACAAAGACTTTAAACTCTGAAATAGTGAGCGCATTTTCCATTAAGCTGTGAGCCTGAAGCGCTGCAATCCAGTTATGCATTGTTAAAATGCTGCCCAAATGTTGCATACGCTCTGCCGCGTCATTCAGTCGTCTATGAAGATGAAAATAGAGCAGACGCATGTTTAGGAAATGGCGGCTAGAAAACTTGACTGGAGAAAAACAGTAGAAATAAAAACAATGAAATGATAAATTAACAATTAGATATTTACATTCATTAAGACCTTATGTATAGAAGAGACTTATAATTATGAGCTGTCAGATAATTTATTCTTCAGTGACAAAAGTACATTGAAATTTCGGGTACCTGAAATACAGAATTATCGTGGGGAATTACGTTCGTACTGCTCAAGATACTGGAAGATTTATAACGCGTATTTAGCAGGCGTACAAACCTCATCTTTGAGGGATCTCGGTTCTGTCCTTTGCTCAAATGTTAGCTTATTTCTCAGTTTTTGCGCCAAGGCTTTTTGAATTGGCAAAGTTACCCTGTTTGCCTCCCTGCTTTTTCCCTATAATCTGCAGAGATTTCTTCGTTACTTGAGGATCACAGCCCAGAATAAGAGTGTTCTGGTGCATCATGGTTTCGAGTGAAAAAGTTGTCATCTACATAATCAAAAATGTTCGTCAGAAGAGTTATATGTTATCCGAATGTTCTTCTGTTCTCAAACTGAAAAAATAGGATATAAATATGACTATTACTAAGTAAAAGTTCTAATTATGCTAAATGAGGTTTTCTTAGGTGTGTTTATATCCAATTTTAAAAACTACCTGAGCCATGTCTCGTCTTAAGTGATATGAAACTGTAAGTGTAATGGAAATATGTAATACAAGAATTATGAATTATGTAATGAACAAATGAGTGCATATTTCAGGAGTGTAATATACATTTTTCTGGATCTAAATAAAATTCCTTCTCATTATATAGAGGTCAGGGACTTCAGTGATGAGAAAATTTGTATATTTTAATGAAAATTTAATAGCATACCACGTGAATAACCGCTGGCTTAATTTTGGAATTGTGTCATTTTCTCTAGTAAATGTTTAACAAATGAAAAACTAGTTCGTCGTTTGGGAAATTTCCTTTCCATACCAAACAAGAAATACGGAAAAAATTGACACTTCGAAAATTTAGTGTTTTCAATAAACCGATAAATAGATTAAAATAACACCAAAAACACTGTGCAACATTGTTTTTGTTAGACATTATTAAGTGGAATTTTATAACTCCTTTTCTTGTCAAGCTATACATAAAAAGCGTTCTTTATTCCTGTGAAACTTTGCTCTTTATTTTACTTGTATTATATATATCGCTGTTATCATATTGGAGGGAAGAAAATTCCAAAATTCATTGACCTTGCCACAAAAGCCGAGTTCTACGATCAAAATTGGTTTTCATTTTATTTATTAACAAAGATTAGGAAATAAGGCTTTGAACCCATAAATAAAACAAAAGTGAAATTGTATCACCTATAGTGATAATTTCAAAAAAATTTTTTTTATACATCATATTTTTATTTACTACCCATAATTTTTTATTTCTAGAAAATTTTTGCTCATCAATAACTAGAGTTCTAAAATTCTTCCTTTGTTAAAATGTGTTTAAATCATTTTGAGCCCCAAAAAATGCACACTCCGTGTTCACTGTACACATTATGATCACTGATGAATAAAATGCAAATTGATCCCGTTTCAGGAGTCATGCGATTCCGATAACTGGCTTCGTCGCCACTAAAATGTACGAGGGCTCTCGTCCAGCGGCTGGCGAGCGGGAAACCGAGCAGGTAAATTTCCAAAATTGCACCTGTCATGTTGAGGTACTTATATCTAATCAAAATTGACGGCATTATGATAGGAATTGCCTCAACACAGAGATTTATGCTAATGGTGATGCTTAAATAGTGCTTAACTATAATTAAAAATATGTAGCAATATCAAAATTATTGGTGTCATGTCAGCAATATATTTGAAGTATTCACCGTTCAATTTGAGCAGAGATGCGTATAAGATCTGGTTGAGATTTTTAGCACAAATGAAAATTCCAAGATTGCGGTGCGTTCTACTATCATGCTGCATCATGCTACGAATTTTAGTATTTTTACATCTACCCGAACACTGAACGTCCTTAATATCTTTACCTCTACCGGCACACTGAACCCCTCAAATCTTTACCTCTACCTGCACACTGAACCCCTTAAATCTTTACCTCTACCTGCACACTGAACCCTCTTAATATCTTTACCTCTACCTGCACACTGAACCCCCTTAATATCTTTACCTCTACCGGCACACTGAATGCCCCTTTAATATTAGCAGCTTCGGCAGCTCGTGAGCATGAAAGGACATCGAATACAACTTTGAATTGGTGTGTATCTGTAATGCTCACCTGCACACTTTCAACGTTCATTTTATTTCACTTTGCAAAAAGCACCAGCATGGCACACAATGAAAACACTCATCTTTCTGCATATTCATTTTAGAAGCCAAAGCCCGAGTCAACGATCTCTTGCAAAACCAATTTCCACTTGATTCTGTTGAGAAGCCAATTCAAAGGCATGCAAGATATTAAAATTTCACTAGAATTCCGTTGTTCAGAAATGATATCCTGAGCTCAATCTCCGTCAGCGTCAACCACACCGCCCGAAGGTAGACAGCGCAGCACTCGGCCGCGTCTGTTGCGCCTCTGTCAAGACTAAACACTTGTTGAAGATTGGACCTTGTGTTGGGAGGAGCCTAGCGCTGTAGAGGCGGGCAGCCAGGGCACGGTGGGCATCCAGGCTCACGAGCGGTGGAGAGAGAGAGAGGCGACGCGTCGTAAAGAGTCTGGTACCACTAAAGGTAGGTCTCTTACACGACTCTTAAGCGATTTTTAAACATGCACCTCGTTGGAAATGCTTTGCAGCGAACAGGTGCACGCCCTCGCAAAATCCAATATGAATATTAAGGACACAATTTCTCTGAAACTGCGGCTAGTAAACCACTACGAAGAGGAAGAATTCGAGGCACAGGTAAGAGAGCAGCGGTGAGAGGAGGTCCTCTTGAGCTTATTAAAGTCAGCCATGAGTCAGGTGAACTGAACCCGGCGCCTCGGACTCGAATGGAAGCCAACTGCGATCCACGTTATTGATTGTCAGCTTTCACCGCTGCCGTGCCCTCCGGGGGTCCCTCCACCTGGCTTCTGCCGCACGTAAAATCCAAGTTCCGAAGAGCGCTGGTCATGAAATTCGTGAGATGGACATAAACTGGGCATAAATGTTCAAAAATCGCGAGTGAGGGTACGGGAACTTCCACAATTTTACAAGAATTTGTTGAGAAGTGACATCTAGTCATTACTAAAACATTACACTGAAGTGAAGCAAAAATGTGATATTAATTCCGTGAACTAATTGAAAAAAAAGTAGCGGGTACGAGAGTTGAGAGGTTAAAAATTGCTGCGCAACCTTGAAGTTTCTCTGTCAAGTTTTACGCCTTGAAAAACAATGAAGCGAACGAGTCCGAAAGAAGCTTCATTTCATGGATTCTTCTTTTCATGACCTACTTATTGAGAACGGCAGTGAAATGGCCATAAAGGAATAAGTACAATACGTTAACCTAGTAAAAAATAAATGTAGAAAATTTAACCAAAATTTCTAACTTCAATGACGTCAAATTAATCACTGCCACCTACTCACATAATTGATTTGAAGACCATAACAACTGTAGGGCTGCGAGTCTTTAAGATATGATCAACCACAAATATTTAGGTCAACAAATTACATGGTAGAAGTAAGCGACCAAAAAATTATGACAGGTGTCACGAAATTTAGTCATAGGCCAATAATAATATTGAAAACTGGAAAAACCCAGGGACTGATGACGCGAAAAGCCTCTGGAGCGTAAATAATGAGATTACCGATCCCAGGCGTTTGGCCTTGCTGGACATGACCGATAAAATGTTTCACCGGTCAATTAGGGAGCAACAGACGAGATTTTTTTTTTTAAGAACAAGCGGTTTATTACCTAGAGTTACTCATTGAAATATTATATATTTAAAATAATTAGTGAATTTTTCCATCAAACGCGTAGCAGTGCAAGAGTTTTGTGTTTATTCGTGGGTAATAAAATTTATGTAGTCATTAATATGGCATAATTAGCAGGCATATACTCGTATTATGCTAGAATTTGTTTACGAAAATATGTGTTTGCTTGTTTCTTCAAAATGTAGTTCAATGAAGAAGAAATACATATTATTTAAAAACTTGTTTCCGATAAACTGAAGATTCTCTATTTTTGCTAAATCCTCCTTTCAAGATACGCATAACTCATGACTTTCAGAGACTTTTGACGATGGTCGGCGGCTAAAGGATGGAATTTAAGTCTTACCAATTTGCACAGTGCTTCCATCCTCAATGTAACCTTTTCGTCGTTCCATCTGATAACGCACGAGGTTTTTCACACCACGGCTGCTCGAGAGAATAAAAACTCACGGGGCAAATTTACTTGCTGTCCTGTACGTTCATGTGGATGAAGCAACAAACATCATCCCGATGGCCATCCTTTTTTTACTGTTAGTGCTATTGGAAAATGGCTTCCTTTTGTGTGGATTGAAGAAAAATTATTACAAGCCACTGAACCTCGATCAAATTTTTCGACAGATCTGAGCTAGACAAGCCTTCGAGTGAATAGCTTTCAGTAAATTTTACCAAACGTTGAAGTGGTGGTTATCCTAGGTTATAAAACTACTTCAAAGAAGAAACCGTTCAGAAACAGTTTTTCCGCAAACTATTCCTCTGAAGCAGTACAACAAAAACTGGTTCAAAACAATAAAAAATCTATTTAAAAGATTGGAATGTGTCTTGGCTTAAAATTTGAAGTTAGTACCGTCAGATTTACCATAGAGTTTCAGAAAAGTCAGGAGACCATATACAATAAGAACTCTGTTTCTCAATTTTTGTTCGAACGATAACGTAGATTTGAAAACAGATTCTATTTTCAAATTGGTTGTGTATTTAGAGGCTGAAAATCGTCATACCTCACAAAAACTTTATCGAAGTGTTTGCTAGGTACAGTACGTTGACTCATTTTGTGAGTGTATCAAAACTAATGATGCTGCTATTGTCATAGAGTTATGCATGAATCAATTTGTCATTCCCTGATAATTCTTACCTCTGTCAAACTTGAAATCTCTCAAAGTACCGTAATTTGCACTGAATTTTTCCATGAATAATTCATTGTTTTCCGAGTGGATCTCATTATTTTTTTCCAGAAACACTTTCCCTAGTGCTAAATATTATAATGCCGAAAAAATCAATATTTCTATTTCATGTTCTCCATCACACAATGCTGATTCATAAAGAATGTACTATCTTCAAACTCAGGCATCCTCTATTCAATGATGTGAGAGAATATTGGCAAAACATCAATGTGCTCGTTAAATGTTACTAAAATGAAAAATATTTTATATAAAAGAATTCTCTGGGAAGGAATTTATAGATTGGTACTAGTAATTATAAAATTGAAAGCAAACTTTCGACTCTGGTAGAGAGTACTCCTGAAAATCGGCGTGCACGAATCCATCTTTGCATTCTAAATGTAAAAATGAATGATGTATGAGCAAATAAATCGTTTACTTGAGAAATCAAAGATATACTTTTATGCTGTAAAGGTCAACTAAAATTTATAAAAACTGTTGTAACTATGACTCAGATCAATCTTATCAGAGGTATTTTCGTTTAACAATTATTCTATCAGGCTATTGTTAAAACAAACTGACGTTTTGTACTCATTTGTTACTTGCCACCAAACTGTGTATAAAATATCAAAATGTAGTTTTTAAAATGAATAAAATGAATGGCTGGTAAAAATATCTCCCACTTTTCACACTTAGCATATTTATTAAAATGACTGGAGCTTTTGAGTGAACACTCCGCTGATCTTCAGCAGAAAGTAGTTAAAAAATTGTTTAAAATAAAATCTTCCAAATTTACATGTTCACAGAAATATTGGATGAAGAGCTTATAAATATCTTTTTTAAGAATCTATTTTCATTCGTGTTCGAATGAAATATCGAAAACTACTCAGAAATATCTTGATAGAATTTTTTAGAATTTATATCGCTGATACTTATATTGATTCGTGCTGATGCACTTGTTTCTTCAAAAACCTTACCAATAAAGTAGTGAGCATTTCATTACTTCAATTAATTTTACATAAAATTAACATGATATCACCTTACAATGATTATACGTAATTTTCAGTTTTTAAATACAAAATTTTATGTATTTCCACTCTAATATCATTTCTGATTTGATTTACTCTTTAGTTTTTGTTGAATGGTATCTGTAAAAACAGATAACAGAATACATTTGTATGCCGAGCATTTTTTCCCTTTTTTGCAACCTAGAGACACTCACTTCTAAATAATTACGATTTTTCAAATCAATCTTGAATATCTTTTTGTTAACTTCATTTCAAAAAACATCATTCATAACTTTTGAATAGCAACAAACATGTCGCCTGAAACGTTTGCATAATTTGTTTTTGTGTCTGGTAAAAAACTAGACAAACTGGAAAAATATCTGTGCTCTAGTTATTAATGAGTGCAAAAAATACACGTAAGAAACATGATATTTACTTTAGAAAATTATAGGGAATGTTGATAAAAAGAACGGGATATTTTTTACAATAGCGAACGCCCTTGTGTGATTGAGTTTCAAGCTTGAAACGTTGATATTTCTCAAGTTATTAACTTTAAAGTTCTCATAATTAAAAGCTAATTACGACCGCACTCCCAAGTTTGCCCTCAAAAATGGAGTCTCAGCAACTGGACTCTCACTTAACGGAGCTTTGTTTGTTTCTCATCCTGGATTTTGAACGACCGAGATCCTTCCACCCAGCCCAACGCTTTTGGAAAAAGATTAATGAAGCCAAAGCTCCATCTTGAATTGTTTTTTCGGATTCCTCTAAGAGAAACATTCACGTTTCGATGCAGAAGTAGACTTTGGATTCAAAAGCATGTAGAGTATAAAGCTAATCTATGGGTTGTAGAATATACCGGAAAAAGTAAATGAAGATACATAGCTGTTTATTTTCCATCATTGATTCAGGCCCTTTTGACAGGAGCAAAATTTATAATTGCACTCTGCAAGATCGGATTACAAGACCCTTAAAATGAACTCATATTCTTGAAGTATAAATTTATGTGTAAAGGGTGATATTGACTAGGAAAAATGCCCATAAAAACTGCACACAAGTTTAATTTATCCTTTGTATTTCATGTTCGAAGTTCAAAATTTCCAAATTGTGAAACTGGACCCGAGAAAAAATTTATGAATAATGAGATTCGTGATGAAAATTGAAGCAATGATTGTCATTTTGTGCAATGCTTGCATTGAATATTTTACCGACGTGAATAATTTTCAGTGAAAATTGGCACACATTTGCTAGACAAAATGTACAGCCAGAAGAAATTAAATGAAAACTAAGTGACCATTATACATAGATGTTAATCATTAAATATGGTTGATCTCTATCAGGACAAAATTTCCCATTATCACGACATAGAACTTCTCTCAAGTGTGCATAATTTGAAGCAGAAGAGACTTAAAATAATTTTTTCGCTGCACGATATGTTGCCCAAAGCTTCAAACATAATATTTTGGTGTGACATCGAACGAATCTCCTTTTGTAAGCTACTCTCTTGCGGTCCATTCAACTTCCCTTTGTCTCGCAAGTTTCTTGGCGTAGGCGATTATTCAAGCCATTGGTTCCTTTCATGAACAAAGAATTTAAATTGCTTTCACGGTGATGTAATTTTCTTGAAATGACTTTCTCGGCCTAAGATTGAAGTCGAAGCGATGGCTGCAGGCTTCGTGATCACCAGGGTTTGAAATTTGGTCCTCGCCAATAATTCTGAAATACTGATTGAATTTTCTGAAGAGATAATGGCAACATCTCTCACTCTTAATTATGTCTTGAAGAATTGTTGTCATACGGGGGAAAAACTGAACGAGACACGCATTGAAGAAAATATAAACTTGTCACACTTCTGAGCAAATCCTTTGAGACAAGTGGTTTGGAAAGTTTTTTTCAGGATTCTATGGATCGAACGTCAGTTGAAGTGCACAGTCTCCTAGCTGGCTGGAGACGAATGTCTTTGCGTAGTCACTCACTTAATCACTTCGTTAATAGCAGGGCCTTTGGACGCCCCTAAATTAGCACAATTGCGCACCAGTGCATTCGATAAAACTGTACCGATTTTCGATCCTTTTTCTTTTGTTCTACAACGCATTTAAACATAGCTGAAAACGTTTTCTGGGAATGTTGATGATGTACGATGAATGAACGCGTTGATTTTTTCTGTGTAAAATGATTATAATGCTTGTTATCCATGGATACTTTGCAAAAAAAGCCAACCGAAATCAAAACATGACAAAAAAGAACGAAATACTTTTGTAATCAGGCTCGAAAACATCAATTTGCTCACCCATATCCTGAAATCTGGATTTTGATAAGCGAAACTTGAAACGTGATAAATAATCTTATATCATTAAGCACGAGGAGCATGGTCACCTGGATAAAAATAGTGACAAATAATTTTTCGCGACAACTCCGAAGGTTTTGTTTAAGTAAAAGGC
The DNA here is from genome assembly GCA_014899125.1 of Orchestia grillus. NCBI lineage: Eukaryota > Metazoa > Arthropoda > Malacostraca > Amphipoda > Talitridae > Orchestia > Orchestia grillus. The sequence continues at coordinate 6,251 of VOMN01066650.1, read as the reverse complement.
AGTCTAGACAAGCTGAGGCAATCACCCTAATGCGAGACCCTTGTCAAAGAGTCTCGAACTAGAATGTCTTGAATGGACAGCTCACAATCTCCTCCTGGAGGGGCGATGCAAGCAACGGAATTGTGAACTCGAGAGGCCCAGGGAAGGTTCAGGTCCCTGCCGCTATGAGACCTAGGAATCTAAACCTACGAACTAGGTGAAAAAGTCGATTTCGCTCAGAAAATTGAACTTCGCTTTAAAATCGACATTTACGAATGATATTTGTGAAGTTGGACAAAAATTGGTTTCCAGAAAAACAAGACTCCGGTGGAAAAGTTTCTACATGATGAGCAAAGTCTACGTTACTTTACTTTCAGAAAGATTTTCCTCTAAAATCATTGATCTATACGTAACAAAGTGACGAACAAGCAAGTATGGAATGAAAAAGTTTCTTGGATAAATTGAGTAATGATGCGGGCCGATTAATTCAATATTAAAATTATACAAGTAATATTTTGGCTTATATGAAGTTCTACACACTATTCAGTAAATTGGATTAAAATTATATGCTAAATTTCCCAAATATTTCATTTTCCTATTTATTTTTTATTTTTTTCTATAATCACTCGATGATGTTATTTCCGTTGCGACAATGTCAAAATTTGTTCTACAACAGAGATATCGTGAAATAGAAAACGCTTGCTAAAATAGCTTTGTAAATTCAAAGCTCATGATAGTTTTTATTTTAAGTTCATTTTTTTCAGACAATTAACATAGTAGTTGAATCAAAAAATTCATCCAAGACCTTAATTAGTGTTTAAAAACGCCCTTTATCGAGCAGTATTACGTACAGTATTTTCAAACGGTTCTGAATTACTAAGCATCTTAGCAGTAACAAAATATTTTATGACTTTGCAATTTGTTAATTAGTTATTTTCCTTTACCATGACCCCTGATAGTGTTGCAAGAACAACTCCATCGAATTTGCATTTACTCGGAAATTTTTACAAACGAAATTCTCACTTAAGCCGAAATTCTAATTTACGACTCAAGAAAATGTTTCTTTGTCCGGAATTCTCCCTTACGAAATTCTCACTCCAGCTGAAATTCCTATTCACGAAATTTTCATACGCTCAAGCTGGAATTCTCTCGCTGAATTTCTCACTCAAGAAATTCTCACTAACAGCGAAATTTTCTCTCACACAAGACCTACTCAACCGAGGCCCACAGTTGACAGCTCCTCACACTCAAAATTTATTAATGCTATTACCAAAAATTTCTTTTGAAGTGCTATTTAATGGTGTTTAGTACTAAATACTAAACAGCACAGCGATTGTACATTTTAGTTCACCGAAAGAAAACTTCACTGCTACCTCTCTTGACGTTATTGATCATTGTCACCAGCTATTGTAAAAAGGTAGAAAATTTTTGACAAACATGTAAGTGTAACTTATTTTTAGCAAGTCTCAAGCGACCAAAATGCAGAGATCAGGGGTGGGGAACAGCAGAGATCAGGGGTGGGGAACAGCAGAGAACAGGTGTAGAGAACAGCAGAGATCAGGGGTGGGGAACAGCAGAGAACAGGAGTAGGGAACAGCAGAGAACAGGAGTAGGGAACAGCAGAGAACAGTAGTAGGGAACAGCAGAGAACAAGAGTAGGGAACAGCAGAGAACAAGAGTAGAGAACAGTTGAACACAGGGGTAGGATATGTTTAACACGTTTCCTGCGATGATGCCATTTTGCAGGGGGGAAATGACCCACCAGTCGGTCCCGTCACAGGAAGCGTGTTAATCTACGGAGATTACAACGAGTGTTTAATTTACTCTGACGCCGTATTCCCAATACCGCTCCATTGTCAAACGTGAGAGTAAAGCAATTATCTCGTTTGAATCTTGCGTATGTCATTTCCCAAGCTTTAATTTTTTTTACTTAATTAAAAATTTAGCACAAACTATGTACCTTGACTAAGGAAGGCAGCCAAAGGACAGGATATAGAAGAAAAGAATCGGATGAAGACAAAGGAGTCTGAGTGGGACTTAGATATCGATTTATTAGATAGAAAGAAGGATGAATAAAGTCATATCTTAGAAAATTTTTTCTCCGATGCGGTAGGATATTTGTCCGTGAGCTACGTTATGAAATTCTTGTTTTACCCTACGTAGCTTCACAGTTTATGCGTATGTGGTTGTAAAATACCGTATGAAATGATTAGGGTGAGAAGATCATTTAAATCAAATATATCTCGTTTAAGAAAGTGTACCGTTTGAGGAAAAACTTAAATTATCGTCAAAATTTTAGTTTTTTGTTTTGTTCGTAGAGCTGAAAAAGAACTGGATAATGAATTTGTAAAACTCCCTCATTAATTTTTATATTCTATTCGTTGTACCGAAGGTTCATTTCGAGGGTGTTCTGTCAATTAAAAATGATATCTCCTTTCATTCATTACTACACTTGCATGCATTGTGTTTTATAATACGTGAGCTCCTCGAAAGAACGCCTCACATGAAAGTTGATGAGCATGCTGTTAGTGTCGGGTTATTCCAATTTTGCACAATAACATCACCCGACACAACATCTAACAAAAAATTCTCCTGCGCTTTTAATTAGCGCTGGTATATGTAATAATTTGACCTGTGTCCACCAAATTCGGGCATTCACATTCTAAAGTTTCCCTATATCCACAAGAAAACACCCCTTTGATAAGAAAATAATCGAGCATGATTTCTCAGAATAGCTAACCAGCAATCCCACCTTTTTCTTCTCCGACAATGTTTTTTTTCTAGGTTATTTAGAAATTCATGTGTATTTTTAGCTGTTCCTTTCTGCATTCATGCTCTCAAGGAAAACTGGTTCTCTTTTCCTCACTATAAATGGGATGTGAGCATTTACGAATCAAGAGTCCTTGAAAAACTGTCATTCTTCATTAAATGATGCAGCGGCCCTCAAGGCAATAACCCTGGTTTCACTTGAAAACTGTTTACTGCATCAAATTATGGTGTTTCGGAATTACGTGACTTACTTCAAACATGCATATTCAAATTCAGCTTCTGCCACGTACCCTCTTTCGGTGAGAGTAAAATGTTATAGCCTAGACAATGCAACATAGGAGAAGAAATTAAATTCATACTTATCTTGCACTTTTGAAGTTTACAATAGTCATATCATAAAAAAGACCCACGCGTCTGCGCTCTCTCAGGCGATACGCCCATCGACAGATGTACCCTTCCAACATGACGCGTGTGCCTTATCTTTCCCAGCCTAATAAAATCTCTTTCAAATCTGACTGTCTATCAAGAACAAGAGCCGTAGCTCTCTCCGCCTTCAGGAGGTGCCAATCATCACTGGCAGCGATCGACCAAATCGAACTTTAGAATGCCTCATCAAAACGATGACTTCAAGAGTTTATTGCTCAACTTTTTCGATCAATCTGAGTTGGGAAGATGACTTACACAGGAATATTCTCTCGACATATTCAAGAGAGCTTGTAGGGTGCATCTTTTTTTTAAATTCGGTATTGCGAAGATTTTTTGGTATGAATAAATTTTAATTAGATTCAGTGAAAGGTTTCAGACAGGAGATCTAAATTTTAAAACTGCATCAAACTGCAGAACTGAAGAGACTGAAGTATTTACCTTCTTCTCATGTTCTAGTCTGGCTCTACATGTTAAAATTGATAACGCTAGGTCGCTATGCGACTCTTTGATTTTTCTTTGAAATATAGTAATGGCAGCACAGTTCCATCAATTAGAAAACCTTCATAGGTCAACTATTGCGAATAACTAATGAAATACTCCCATAGTTGATCGAAGCGCAATTCTACATTGGTTTTACTAGTCTCTGATCACATTCTTCTTTTACATCCTCCGCAAGTTTTGCTCAAGTCGACCTACTGATCAAAACATATGACCGACCAAAAATCGAGACTTGTAGATAAATAAATAAGAGGTTTAGAAGTCACGCGCCCTAAATGACGTTCAGTATCAGTAGCCGTGCGAGGTACGTTTTGCAAGTGCCGGGTAAAGCGGAATAAGGAAGCTTTGGAACTCAGATTTTATGATAAAATGAAAGACCAAACTCATCCAATAGTAAATAATCGGAAAAACTATGGAGGATATTTTGGAGTTACTTGATACAGTAGTGACGCTTCGATATACATTCGTTCATTCGGTTCCCATCGAGTTTTAGTGAACAATGTGTGATTTGCATCGCATCCAAAAATTACATTTCAAGTTTACACCCTTCAGACCTCTCTTTACGAGAGACTTGCGGGGGCAATTGAGAGGACTGCCTGTACATGGGTGAGCTGATGCACACGGTCGTACAACGAAGCTCGTCTCAAATTGGAGATAAATTCGTCGCTTGTTGAACTTCTGCGTCGGACGAGACGACTCCCGGTAGGACGTCCGACTTTGGCCAATTAGAGTCGCAAGTGGGAGTTAACTTTCAGAATTCGTTGATTGGTCGTCATGAGCCTCTGAGCTCACATGTGAAGCTACGATTTCCTCGTAGTAATTTAATTTTTTACTTATGTGTCGGAATTTAGAATGTTTGTACCATGATCGTCATTGATCAAAGAGTGGGAACTGCGGGGCTAGCTGTTCGCTGATTGGTTCACTTCACTTTTATCTATTGTTCATTTGAAGACTTTTTTTCGTGGAGAGCTATCAGCGAGTAAATGCCTATGCTGATCTTCCATTGATTACCGTAATCGGATTGTGATTATCTAGCGGGAAATTTTAAAGTTCCGGTGTAAAAGTATTTGGTAAATACTAACCTTTAATGTACAAGAAGATAATTCTTTACTCTAGTACCTTCATTACAATCATTTATTTCTAGTTCACTGATTCTTCATTGACATCAAAACAAGAATGCAAATAGATGCCAAGTGAAAAAAATAACTGTAAAAATACTTTTAAGATTTAAATGTTATAGAAACATTCACTCACGATTTTCAAGTTTTTATTCAAAAAATACAGCGCGAGTAATAAACGTAAAACTCTTCTAATTTCAATGGACCGATACTGTGTTGAGGTAAGATGTTCGAAGAGGTTCATGTTTTTGACGCTGCTCTCTCTCTCTCTCCTCTCCTATCTTCTCCTCTCTGGGTCTCTCAGTGTTTCTTTCTCGCCTCTTCTCTGCTCCCCCTGTGTCTCACAGTGTCTCTGCTCCCCCTGTGTCTCGCAGTGTCTCTGCTCTCCCCTGTGTCTCATAGTGTCTCTGCTCCCCCTGTGTCTCACAGTGTCTCTGCTCGCCCTGTGTCTCACAGTGCCTGTGTTCCCTCTGTGTCTCGCCTCGTCTCTGCCCCTGCATCTCCCTGTCTCGCTCCATCTCGCCAGCTCTCGTAGAGGAGAGCACACCACATAAAATGTTGTCCCCGGTCCCGCAGACGAGACAATGCCGGACGGCATGAGCGATAGCGCTTCATCTCTTCGATTAGCTCAACTGGAGGGGAAATTAGTCTCAATCTAAATTATAAGGAGGAAATGAAGATCGCCCTTGGGGAAATTAACTGACCTCATTCGATATTGGGGGACTCTACCGAGGTTACTCGTTCCTCTCAACCTCCCCACATGACATTTCAACCTCCCTTTATGAACCGCGTCCATACATAAGGCTCATAATAGAAACAATAACAAGTTGCGTCTGATGAAGCAATAACGGGAATGGCAGACGATGAAAAAATTGCTGTGGAAGTCGGACTTCCTTCTGTCAAACACTAGAAATGGTCTGAACATTTAAAAGAAAGACAGAGACGTTCTTTATAAACGAGTTTCTTCCGAAAGAATGGTCTGTATCTCTTATTTAGAAGATACGTTTACTCAATATATCTTCGGAGTACACGAGTGGGTAAAAATTGTTGCGTTATTATGAGTTAAAGAAACAAACACGGATACAACCATCTGCTCTTGCTACCCATCATTCAAGACCCTTACGTTGTGATTGAATATCCTCTTATGAATGATGCAACCGCACAGAAATCTCTCACTCCCCCTTGCACCAGCGCATGACAGTCGCGCTCGCCAATTGGCAATTTGTATTGAACTCTCCCAGGTTAAGACGCTCGAGAACGCAGCCATAATCCGAGAGGCGCCTAAAGCCGGCCGCCAGCCTCATAAGCCTACAGCCCAGCCTCATGAACCTGCAGCCCAGCCTCATGAACCTGCAGCCCAGCCTCATGAACCTGCAGCCCAGCCTCATAAGCCTGCAGCCCAGCCTCATGAGCCTGAAGTCCAGCCTCATAAGCCTGCAGCCCAGCCTCATAAGCCTGCAG
>VOMN01066640.1:0-11648 GCA_014899125.1 Orchestia grillus | reverse complement strand
ATGCTGTTGTACTAGGCCGATGAAATGGGTTGTAGATTGCCTAGTCCAATTCACAGATCAAGTGGCGCAGACATCCTCTCTCTATAACAGCAAACCAGCTACTGGACGACAAAGTCACCGAAAGTGTCGCTTTGGCGTGAGCGTTCGCTCCAAGTCCGAAGTCATCGTGACCACCGAAATTTGCAAAAAAGGGCGGGGCAAGCAGCAAAGTGGGCGGGGCATAAAGCAGTGTGACCACAAAGTGACACTTAGCACTGACTGTGTAAAGGCTCCTTTAGTCTCTAGACCACTAACACTTTTTCCTACACTTGCCTGATGTTATCTATAGGGGGACACTTACCGCTGAAGTAAAAGGCTCTGCCAAGAATACCACAGAAACTGTGATGTCACAGAGCTCACTGTCTACATGCACACAGGTGCAGCTAGTCACCTCAGTGAGCTCTACGCCTCTAGGTGTAGCTCTCTTCTCGAAGCATGAACAGCCCATGAGAAGTGGTCCTCTCAAGTGTTGGGCATAGGTCAGAGGTTCAGGGTAGATAGTCCGGTCTTGAAAGCAATTTTCTTCTTGATGATGCGAATAGTCTGAACTCTATAAGGGAAACTGAAAATGTGCCGTCAAGACTGGCTTTTTATAGCAAAACATGCAACCTGTATACAGGATACTTCTGCATGTGTTAAATAATTTGAGCAGCACTCTGACAAAGCTGCCAGGATATTTTACTTTTAATCCGTATCCATGATACAAATTGAGTTACACAATATCTCAGACCTTTTAAAGCTCCAGACCTGAAATTTCACTTAAAAAGTGATAAAGCATGATGGACAGAGAAAATATTGCCCAGATTATCTCTATCCCAAGCTTGCCAATAAACAAATTAAGGAACTATCCGAACAACTTAAAATAAGTGGTCCATGTTATGAGGTATTAGTTCTAAGTGGAGGTAGGAAGGGTGTGATGCCAGTAAGTAGGCAGATAGGTTGGGAGGTACAAGCGTATTTATATACAGATTAAACCTCTCATTTATGGATATCGGATGTAACAAGCAATGTCTTGTACCAAAATGTAGAATAGTCAATTACAGAACATTGATGCCCATTGATATTATTTCCCTTCAATCAGTCCATTAATGAGAAGCTCCAATCTAACATAAAAATACCCCTTGTGATTTTGTTTATATATTTATATATATGTTTGGTGTCCACTTCTGAAGGAATAACATAAAGCAAAATTAGTTTTTCAGTTATTACATCAAATAACAAACTGTAACAACCGCTGCTTTTCATATTCAGTCAATTGGTAGCACAGATACAATTTATTCCTGATCTAAGGAGGATAATTGCACAAATTTAAAAAATTTAGGAATTTGCTAATGGGATACGGGATATTAGTATTAAGTGTTGAACAATATTTTACCAAAAATATTCACAAAAGTTAGTTAAATATTATGTGCAAATTTTAAACTTGGCTAAAATGTCATTTTATGGGCTCTTAAATTAATGGGCTATTTTTTTTGTGCAAATTTTTTGAATAAATACAAATGTCTTTATTTGTAACGGGCGAATTGGACAAATTCTATTTACAAATGCAACATTAAAAATGTCATGAATTCCAATTTACAAATTCACATGTTAAAATGAATGCAACATTTATATTTGAGTTTATAACAAAACTTTATTTAATATTGATCCTAATCAACAATTATTTAAATCATGTCATTTTATAACTTTCATGTGTTCATCAAAATTAGTTATTTCAATTAATGTGTTCATTAAAACCTATTGTTTTTAACAGGTGTACATACTAGTATTCTAACAGTTTTTTCTTCATACAAATTCCTTTTATATTTCATTATATTTTCTTGAACATAATAAGTAAAATTTCATAGGCATTGCAATGTTTTAGACTGAAGAATTGAAATTAAATGTATAAAGAGATATTCTAAGGCCTGTGCTTTAGTAAAGCTTCAAAATGTACCTGTAGTTATTCTTTTTCCATATCTCCTTTGTTTACTGCGCAGGAGCCAGTTTGATGCAGTCTTTGAGCTGGTGTCGATGTTACAGAATGTTGCGTTCTGGTACTTCAAGCACGCTGCTAAGGTTGCTGCTCAGGATACGTGAGTGTTGTGTACCATTTTAGCTTTTGTTCTGGGTTTGGTTCTTGTGCTTTTTTTATTCTGTTGAAACTTTGTTACATTGTCTGTCTGAGATTCAACCTTAGTAAATGAGTCCACCATTTGTATTTCTTTTTCTAGTGCATGACATGGGAAAAAAATGTAAAAACTAATGTCAGAAACTTCTTTTTCTTATAACTTCATTTCATTTTCTTCATTATTAGTTATATCAAAATCTTTCCTTATATTCTGAGTTTTGGAAGAACTGGATGTACAGTATTACTTATAATTCTTTACTAGAACTAGTTTGACCGCCATGGAAAGTGAAAAACACAGCATCTCTTGATATTTAGTCTTGGATGTTTATTTGATCAAATATGGATCTTTTTTTATCTAAGGTTGAAGTCAAATCTCCAAATGATGTATATACGGTTTCTCAAGATTATTGATATCAAATTATGTAGAAACTAATGATTCCTATGATCATGTAATATAATCAGAAGATTCAGGATTTTCTGATTTTACTCATTATGTATTCCATTTCGAAATGGACATTGGAACATGCAAATATTTCTTTTTCTTTTTCCCCTCTCATTTTTTGTACATCTGCTGCCAATAGAGAACAGGTATTCTGTATGCTTGTATGTACGTGGTAGCATATTAGGTATGTTTCTTTCAGTATTATGAAGTTGTTACAAAAATAATGACCATTCTAAGTGTTTGTGTTTGGAAGTACCATTTTAGCATTGTTTTCTCAGTATATTTTAAATGGATTTTGGTATACATGATAATGAATGTGTGCTTTTTAATAATTTACAACTTGTTTTGGATAATTGGCATTCTTGAAGCATATAAACCTTTAATTATGGATGTAAGAAGGAAAGACCTTTATTGACTTTCCTTGCATGAGTTCAAACTGGGGTGTAGTGCCTCCTAAACTGCTGCCCTTATAAACAGAGCAGAGGGTGAGGAGTCTGCAAGTGATTGGTAGCATGAAGATGGTTTCATAATTTCCATAGTGGTAATAAGAACATTGAAGATTAGGAGGGTAGACCCATAGAGGATAGTCATGTAGTCTTAACAATGAATAACTAAATGCAATTGTTGAGCAAAATCCATGCCAAAGTGTCAGAGAAATGCCTCAGACTTTTAGTGTCAGTAGTGGAACAGTTGTGGACCATTTGTAAATGATGCCATAGGTGAATTGGCGTGGCCCAATTCTGCTCCACAATAATGCATGGCCACTTGTTGTAAGACGTTGCAAATACTCACAAACTTGGGATGCAACACTGTTACAGTGCTTCCCAAAAGTTTATTCTGGGTGACCAGGACAGACTAAACTCATGCCTGATAAAGAATGGTAGGGATGAGAGTTATTTAATTTCGTTACAACTTTGCACCCTCTACATGACTTCACCACATCCCTCTGTTCTCCAGCTGGACACCATTTTGTGACAGGGTTTTTTGCACTTTTGAAAGTGTTTGTGGCCTTATTTTGGGAAAGCAAAGCAGTTGTTCTCTGGAAATATTGCTCATATTATCTACCAAGCTGGCCGGTAAGCAAATTAAAGAACTATCAAACCAACTTGAAATAAGTAGTCCATGTTGTGAGGTATTGATTCTCATTGGAGGGAGGAAGGGTGTGATGTTGTTCCAACTCAGGAAAAGCAGTATTGTAGATTGTGTAAGACCTCTAGGCGTGCTGATAAACTTGTTAAGAGACACCTAGAGAAGTGTCTTCATATTACGATTCATAAAATTGAAGAAAATAACTGTAGTATATTATGTACCCAGATTAAACTTTTGTTTAATATGGTACATTTTCTATATTTTTATTATCTTTCATCCTCAACTACCAATTTTTAAACACTTAACATCACTTTTGCAATGTTAAACTTTCAGGCCTAAACAAGAGGTGAAATTGACTTTCAAAGATTTTGTTGCATTACACCCAACAGGTTTTGTTAATGAAAAATAAATTATCTTGTTGATAAATGGTAAAGATACATAGATGCTCAAAGCTCATATTTTACTAATCCTTTTTCATTATAAACAATATTTTTGAAATTTGCCGTTATTTCTGTGATAACCTTATGTATTTTATGCATTGGGCTGGGGTGTACCCATTAAACAATTTCATTGGTGTGTAATGGTTTGCCTGTGCATCAACACCACGGCTCAAAACTCAATAAATCATTAGCTGTAATTATGAGTACCTTTGTAGTGGTAACAAAAATCAACAGTAGTTCTCATTACCTGCCCAAATTAAGGTATTTTAAATTTGAACTACTTTGAAAGATATTTCCATTTACAGCTTTATTTTCAGAATTTTTTTTAGAATGAGCAGTTCCATGACTTCATTTATTTGGGCGGTTCATCCAAATTTGATATATTCATCATCAATCACAACTAATTATTTTTAATTGTGCTCATAGAAGAGGAAGATGATGTTTGCAGGCTGGAGAATTGTACGATTATTAAGATTTCTTTATTTGATTCAGCTGCTGATACAAGAGAGGAAACTAGGACTGCAGAGAACATTTTGATGAATCAGGGCATACCTTGTGATTTTAGTGTAGTGATCTTGAAGGGGAGAAGAATTTGCAATGTAGTTAAAAATTCCTATTAAAACAAGTTACAAATACAAAAATTAGTCATCTGCTACTAATATGGTGCAAGATTTCCTTGACAACAAGTAATGGTGGGATTACTGTACAGCTTGAGTCTTAAAGTGTCCTACTGTACACCTGGTCGATTTTAAACCACTCTTACATCAACTGATCTTGTAGTGCAGCCACAGTATATGGATTTTTCTTTACGTCTAACTTGTCAGTCTAGGTTGTCCCACAAAATTTTGATTTGGTTCATGTCTGGGGACTTACCTGGACAAGTTAAATATCTGACATTCTGAATGACTATCATGCCAATTAATGACAGTTTTAGCCTAATATACCCAGCATTTGTTATCCTGAAAGATAGGCAAAGAAACATACCTTTCTTCATACAGATATTGTGCAAATGACAAAACTTGGTTATTAAGCAGCTCAATATAGTCATACTGGTTCAGTTTGACAGATACCACAACTAAAGGACCTTGTTCTATGTAATTGAAACAGTTTTAGAGCATGACAGACCCTCCTCCTCCTTGCATCACTCCTCCCAAAAGGCTTTGTTGAAGTCTTTTTGAGGTCTTCAATGAACACTTCAGTAAGCATCATTGCTATAGGGGCTTAATCGTGATGTATCTAACCACACAAAACTTCTCTACTCCTCTACACTCCAATGTGTGTGTGCTTTGACCCAGTTTAAATGAGTGGATTTGTGGGCAGGATTCAACATCGGCCACTTGCAGGTCACTCTGTTCTATATGTTTATTCCGTGAAATTTCCTATAAAAAGTTAGATCAGAGATAGGAGGAGAGGAGCTATCATTGATGTTTTGCAGTAGTTTCATCCTTGGTGCAATAGGATTCTATTCAACAATTCGGGACACCAGGCGGTCTCTTTCAGTGAGAATATTCTTTCAACCACAATTTGCCCTGAACTGCCCTATGTACCAGATTGTTTCCATTGTTGGTAAACCTGCATAGCAGTGTGACATTAAACACCAACAAATTCTGCTACTTCCTTCACTAGGTGTTCCTTAACTTAAATAAATACAATAGCTTTTTCCCAATCCAAGACATCTTGCTTTTATCCCATCAGTGTGGAGCAACCAAGAAATAAGTCTATATACCTGACTGATGTCTGTTCAGTACTTGATATAACCTGAACTTTGTTTGCAGTTTTGAAAACCAATTGATAAACGGGATAATTATTGGAGCACAAAAAAAAATAGGTGATTAATTTTTTGTCAGGGGAGCTTATAATTATCTGCAGAACATTGTTAAAAGTACTGTTGAAGAAAAAAGAGTTGAATTTATGCTTGAAACATAAAATGGAGTAGAACTATGAAAATGATTTTGAGATTGATAGATCTTGAAGGGTGTGTTACCAGTACTTGAACAGTTTGTGGCAATGGCAATGTTATTACCACTGATGACAAATGAAAGAGCTTAAAAACTTTGTAGGCATACAGCACTACCTTTAGATAGTCATCAGTAGGCTTTTTTGTAGGCTCCTCATTGTTAAAGGGCAAAGCATCTAGGAAACTTTTTTGAAAAAAATGGAAAATCACGGATCTTTGTTTGTGAAAAAACTCTGAAAAATGTGCACTTGCAATATACTTGATGGAAAATGATGAATGTCTCTGGATTTATTAAGTATTTGGTAAATGTTAAAAGTTTGTGAAGAAAGAATGTAAAATCTAGTTGGCTAATTTTTTTGCCTCTTCATAGAATTTCAGCAAACTAAAGAATTATTTGAAGCGCTTTTCTCAATTGATACAGCAAAGAAATCTTGAGAAAAATTAACTCTAATGAATCTTACAATTTTACATATCTTATAAAAAATGAAATGAAAATTTTTGATGTTACAGACAAGAAACTTCATTAGTCTATCGACAATTAGAGGGACAAATGTAGAGGCTGAGAGGGCATTTCTTATGCTGGAAAGTTTGTAACCATCTTGATAGTCACTGGGAACTTTTGGTGCATTGTGTTCCTTAAAATTAAAATCATGTTTGAACAGAAATTTAAGCAGCTCATGAAGTTTATGTGCTTGAAAGCACTAATTTTTATATAGATTTACAGAATGCGTACTTAAATGACTTGGTTCTATTTCCTATGTAATTTATTTCAGTTTTTGGCCATATGTTCCAGCAAAGACTGTTGCTTAAGTTAAATAATTTATTTTATTTTAATTTCATTTCATTGAACCTGATTTGATAAACAGGTTAATTGTTAGTAATTACTATTTCTGTGTCAAAATCACCATTACTTCTAATTTTGATTTTGTATCAACACTCATGTTTTTGTCACATTTATATGAAATCCTCATATTTCAATTATTAAAGTAACCAAGAACAATTTAATCAAATAAAGAGAGAGGGACCACACATCGTGAAAGCATGTCTAACTTCCTGACATGAGAATGGCACAGAATGCAAGTTTGGCACTCTACATGGAACACAACCTATCTGTAAGCATTTGTTCCCTGAAATATATTAAAGAAAGTTTAATGGGAAAGTGGTTTCATTTTACATTGTCCATTAGTAGTTCTAGATGGTTATAGCTACTTGCATCAGTGGTGAAAGCAATTAGTGAAACTGAGGTTCTTGCCCTTCTTTTCTTTGGTGAACTGAGAGTAAAGTGACCTCATTGCCATCATATTAATAAATCTCTGTTCTTCGAGTTAGCCTTTCTTTATTTTTATGATTTCTGAATGAAGATACAATTTTCCATGAAGGATAAATGCTGATCAAAGAATTAGATACATTTTGCATGGTGGGCTTTTTCAAATCTTTTGCCTTAGAGTTTGCAGGATGAAATAGCTAATTTTTAAATTTTTCTCCTGGATATTTTTTTACAATTTTTGCTTTTTCCATATGGTATTCAAGGTGTAGCTAATAAAAATTAATAATAAATTATGAGTCAAGAATGCCAATTATTCATTAACCTCAGACTCGGCATGATGATTTTCAACTTTTATTTTTTAACCCTGGAATGGTAATCCTAAATCTAAGGTTGAGTGAAGGAAAGACTCTTAGTCTCAAATCAATCAGAAATAAATGAAAGGCAAACAAACTATGGGGTGTGAGAAGCCTGAGGTTACCATTCCGGAGTTAATACTTAATAGGATTTTTTGTTAATTATTTAATACATGATAGCACTTCAATAGTACATTAAGTTGGAATACTTGTTAATAAACAAATGTGATCACTCACTACGTTTACATTTTATTAAAAGCATAGCATGAAGTATCACAAAAATTATAACTGAAAGTTTCATTCCTACTGGCTACCATCAAGAAACTTTTATTTCAAAGCAAGCATTGAATGGGTAATTTTTTCAGTTCATGAGACTGAGTCATTGAAACTTGCAGTGTGAGCAATGAAGAGGCAAAGGAAGTGCACCGCAGCTTGAGACGTGGAGCTGGTCTGTTGTTGTGTGCCCAGAACGAGTGGGTGCCGCACCTCCTCGAGCAGCCGCTGCCAGGGTCCGATTATGACCCCCGTGTGCACACTGCCTACCTCAACCAGGCCACCGCTGAAGCACAAGAAGGTCTGATTGCTGCTGCAGTTCTTTTTCTCTTCTTAAATTTGTATATAAAATTTAAATAATACTGAACTCAATTTGCACTTTCATATGTACAATGAATGAAGTCTCATTTATTTTTAAATGAAGTATAATTTTATCGCTACCACCAGAATGGATGATCTATGCTTTTCCGTTGAATTATAGTGAAATATTCGTAACGTGTAAGGTAGCGTGTTTCCAAGTGGTTTAGGCGCCTATGATTGATGGGTGCTCTGAGGGGGTCAATCAAACAACTGAAAGTTTTCATCATAAATTTAAAGCACGAACATGTTCTTAGGAGCCTCAGGAGTCGAAACAACTCAACAGACCCAATCCCACGGCCAGCCCACGACCGCTCTCTACGAGCAAAACTTGCCCTCAATCCTAGACAGGTTACGTGAATTATGGCCAAAGGTGTGAGCTCTGAACGATCAAGCACTTAACTCAAGCATTAGATGTGTTAGCGAGCAGATTTAACGAAGACAATCGCACGACATCGTCAACGCCCAAAAAATACACCTCGAACAATCAACAATAAGATGCGGCAACTTTACTTTTTCAAGCCCCTCGGACTCAAAATAAATGATATATGATCAAGGCTCCTGCGCGGTTACAGCCGTTTTCTCGACGACGTCCCTGGCCGTCCTTCCTTGAGTGCGCGCGTAACTGTGTGTCGTTAACTCCGCCCGAGCTCTCTTTACGCCCAGGCGTCGCCACACTGTCAAATCTTCACGGAAGATTCTAGAAGATAAATCCCCTGTTGCCATTCTGATGATTTCCATGGGGATGGGGGCTGTCCGACCGTGAGAGGCAAGCGCTTTGAATTATAACTGGTTAACGATGTCTCCGAGCGCCGACCGCGGTTTTGACCCTTATGATTCGTTCCGGGCGCCGGGCTGGTTCTCTTGATCCTTTGTGGCTTTGAAGTGTCTGACCATTAATTGGCGTTAGTAATTTTTCCCAGCACTACGGCGTCTCTGCAGTGTGAGTTGCAGTCAACAGAAATTCAATAATGTAAATTATTGTAAGTTATACATTTGTTTGTGGGGTCAATACAAATTGTAGTTACATACCGAGATTAAAAATCAATTTGTAGGTTCTACACATTTAGCTCTCCCATATTTCGTATTAGTTTTGTAAAATTTCAATGAAGTGGCAGATCTGATAAGGATTCGTATACAGGGAGTTATTGTTTAGTGCTCCTTTATACTAGATTAAAAATAATTTGGTGCTAACATTACTAGATGTGAATTACTTCATGCTGTTTTAAAGTTCCCCTTTGTTCTTTCATAGTCATACTGACAAGAGTGAAATGACAGAAAGATTTTCAGATTCATCAATTTGGAAGTCTTTATTCTGAGATTGCTAATTGGTCACTCTCTGTATCAATGTCATTCAGTTTTACTATCTTAGCTCAAATAAAATTTGTATTATGTTGGACTGTTTCTAAAGGCAGCTAGCTTTTCATACAAAGCTAACTCCAGTTGTATCGCAATACCTACACAAGATTGCAGCTAATTTTTGAAAAAAAGTTGCTTAGCTGTAGTTTTATGACAAAAATAATTTCGGCATTATAGGGTTAAAATGATTGTAGGGATCGTATCAGTAGATGTGATCCACTGTAGAGGTTAAGCTAAAAGTACTTGTATGTGTCTTTGTTGACTGCATTTCACTGGTAAACCTTTCGTTACTGGTTTTCCTTAGTCTTCGTAGAAATGTCACATCATCGTTTTTAGTTCTGCAAAATGATTGTTTTGCTATGTATCATGTTATAATAAAAGTTCTGAGCATTTTTCAAAGCTGGAAAATCTAAAAAATTCAAAATATACCTATATTTATTGGTTTTCAGTATAAGCACCATTTTTCTCAATGAAATCTCCCAATCAGCCAATAAATGTTTTGATGCCTGTTTTATAAAACAATCTTGAAGAAGCTAATTTCATTGCAATATCTTCTCTTGAATTAAGCCTTGTATTATTAAAATGATCATACAAACTTCCGAAAAGATGATAATCTGATGGAGCCAAGGTCAATGAAGAGACATTATTTTCCAACCAAACTTCTAGGCGATGGCCAGTCACTCTTGCTGTATGGGATTTGGCTTTGCCAGGGTGCAGAATCATTCCTTTTTCCATTCAATGAAGGTAGTTTATTGTGTAGAGCTGTTCATAAATTTCATAGCTGTTGGCAATACACTTCAGTTGTTATGGCTTGATTGTTACCTAACAGCTCACATTAGATAACTTCCTTTGTGTCAAACCATACTTTCAACAGAACCTTGATTGGGTGCAAGCTTTTTTGAGGTTGTAGAATAGGCTTTGCTCTACGCTTTTGGGCAATTGACTTTTTCACTTCACATTATTGCATAGGATCCACATTTATCTCCAGGTACGATCCTGTCTAGAAAAGTCTGAAATTGACAACAATATATAATTCCTTAATACTTTGTGAGAAGGCAGGCTTTAAGA
Source organism: Orchestia grillus (assembly GCA_014899125.1). Classification (NCBI taxonomy): domain Eukaryota; kingdom Metazoa; phylum Arthropoda; class Malacostraca; order Amphipoda; family Talitridae; genus Orchestia; species Orchestia grillus. The sequence goes on along the minus strand of VOMN01066640.1, from coordinate 894 downwards.
TCATTGTAAATTATTGATTCAGGGTATGTTTAAATATGACTAACATTAAAGTTTTTGCTAACCCTAGTAGTGAATTCATTTTAAATATGACTGACATTAAATTTTTCTCCTAAGTTCCCTAGCGGTAATGGAATTTTCAGCCACCACAACTTATAAATCCTCAGAAGCAAGCCCCTTTGGGCGTCCATCTTTTGGTTCATCCTTCAGACTGGTCATCCTTTTTGAAACAGAGAAACCTTCTTCATGTGGTTTCACTCACTACATCATTTCTGCATGGTTCTCAAAGTGATTTTGCTACTGAAATTCATATAGTGTGTACCAAGTATGTATTTTACTTGGACTATACATTTTGGGCCATTAAAATAAATTTTGAAGCAAAATTATTATAGGATATGGCACAATAAGGAAAATTTTATTAATATGGATAAATAAAAACATACTATTGAAAGCTAAATTTGTTGAATCATCTCACCTCTCTGAATCTCACCTCTGCGGCCCCCCAATCCAGGGCAATGTCAGAATCATGTTTCAAAGCCATCTTTAAAAAACAACCCTGGGAACTTTCATTACAACCTAATGACTCATTGCTTGTGAAATCAGGAAAGTACGTTCTTTACACTTTAATTAACTTTACCTACTACAAGCTTCAACTAACCTGGCCAGTTAGATATTATGAGCTCTACTTATTGAAGTAAAGGTGATCACATTATCCTGCAATGTTCCTATAGGAAATTGTTGTCTGCTGCTTGACAGGAAGATATTGTTAGGTTACCTCAGCTATAGATAGAAGCCTTCATGTCTTCTATCTTTCATGTGCACTGCCCTTTTTTCAATTCTCACATTTTCTTCACTACCTACAGTATGGCTCAAGATAATAGTCAAAGGTGAATTTCT
>VOMN01066631.1:0-18303 GCA_014899125.1 Orchestia grillus | reverse complement strand
TCGCTAATGGCCACGCTCTCCTCCACCATCCATTCGCTAATGGCCACGCTCTCCTCCACTATCCATTTGCTAATGGCCATGCTCTCCTCCACCATCCATTCACTAATGGCCACGCTGTCCTCCACCATCCGTACGCTAATGGTCACGCTGTTCCACGTGTATTAACGAACAAACACCGTGCGTTACAGAGCAGTCGGAGTGCCACATGGACGACGTGCTGCTGGCGTACTTCCTGAAGGGGTGCTGCCTGGCGCAGATGAAGGTGCCCCTGCAGGCCGCCGAGTGCTTCACTCACGTCATCAGCAACGAGAAGAAACTTAAGGAGGACAAGTACCTCGTGCCCAGTGCCCTGCTCGAGGTGGGGCTACTGCACGTCTATGGAGAGAAGGGCGACCTGGACCAGGCCCGCACCATCCTCGAGTATGCCAAGTGAGTCATGCTCTGAGCCGCGGCTTCGTGTGGGGAGCTGGTCGCGTTCCGCTACTGCTGAATGGCCTCTTCCGATAGGCAGCTTGTCCAGTTTTTGCAGTTTGTCGTAGGGAATTTCCAGTTCGAAAAGAAGAACTAACGTTGCGAGAAGCATATTTCGTTGCTGACGCTTCGAAATGTGGGCATGCAGTCATCATTGCTGGAACAGCCCAGATGCAAGTTTCATGGTCGCCAAGTCTGTGCGTGAAGTTCGTGCTCGCATCTGATGTACCAAAAATTCAGCGGGTCTTTTATGTTTTTTCCGTACTTTTGAAGCCTACGTTTGTCTGTTACGGTAATTCAAGAATACAAGAATTACAGACGGGAATCGAACCCTTACTTAGCAGCTGTGAGGCTATTACGCTAACCAGAGCACCATGGAACCCACATATTTTAAGTGTGTATTAGTAAAAATTAAACTGGTGGGAGTCTGAAACGGAGGTTTAGTGAGATATTCACTTCAGTTTGTATAATATATATATATATATTTATGTTGCTCAAATTTGGGAAGTTTTGAAGAATTCTTTGCAAGCATAGTACTTTGTAAGACCGATGAGGATGTCGAATAATATCACGCGAACATATATGCACACTAGAGAAGTTGTTTATTCTACGAGCCTAGCTCACTTACAGCGAGAGTGCGAGTATTAAGTTTCCTTTAGATCGAGAGTTATTTTCTTCATTCATCGCATGTTCGGTTCCCTGGGAGGTAACGAAACATTTTGGACGTCGTGTGCTTCATGAAGTAAATTTCATTCGACCTTCATGCCTTAAGGAAACGCATATTTCCCCTTTCAATTAATGGATATTGCTTGATAATTAAGAGCCCTATCGGGACATTTATGTTCTCTTTCAAAAGAGTCATTATTAAAATCAATTTTAGGAAAACTTCTTAGACATGCTTGTGTTGAAGATGCACAGGTAAGAAGAATAGCAATAGACGCATCAATATATTTTCAGTGACGTGTAAGTTAATACTTCGTATAAAGGGCTCAACACATATTATATGCCCTAACTGTGATGTGCCCTAACTGTGATGTGCCCTAACTGTGATGTGCCCTCCAGGAACAACTACAAGGGTTACAGCCTGGAGTCGCGGCTGCACTTCCGCATTCACGGCATGCTCAATAAGATCAATGCCATCCAGAAGGGGCTGGAGACGGTGACCACAACCACACCCACGCAGACCGCAGCTTACCTCGCTCGCCAGAAGCAGCAGCAGCAAGAAGCCACGAATGGCGCTTCTGAGAGGTCCGCTACTTCACCCAACAGATCTTCAAAAAATGTGGGCCGCAACAACGGAGCTCGTGAAAATAGTTGCCGAGGAAGCCATGAATTGGGCAGCCCCAACGCCCTTGGGGTTCCTGAAGGAGGGTCGAGCTACCCAGGCATCAGCAGGTCTCCTTCTCCGTTCACCCCCGGGGACACGTTGGATCGATCAGCTCCATTTGAAGATCTCACACCGGCCAGTGAGGGGCTGGACATGAAGGGGCTCTGTGACCTGAACATAACTTAGTCTAATGCTAGTCCACCTCGCTTCCTGTGCTTAAGTATGTTTGTTGATTTTAATTCAAATTTGTCTTTGTGAGGAGACGCCTTTATCTTGTGTTGTGTCACCGGAACCATCGTTTCTAGGGATACTGTTCTTCTCCTACGAAGGATTTTTTATATTCTGTATTATTTGTCTATGTGATGAGCTATGCCGTAACGTGTTTTCTACAGGACTCTCCTGTAAGATGGAATACTTCGTTGTTACTTCACAGTGGGCTGTTGTTGCTCACGTGGAGGGAGAATCTTGGAAGCGATTTAGTGGAAATGTGCTTCATTTTCATGACCTTGTATGTTTCTCTTGCATTGCTTCCATTCTCAAACGTCTGCTCCTCTGATTTTTATTTTTTATTTTTTTGAAAATTCCCTTGCCTTTCTTAAGTTTTCTTGAAAATTTCTCGCTCTTTATTCTCGTTTTCGTTCATAGATCCCTTGTTTTTTAATTCTCTTTCATTGATGCCTTTTTTTTTCATTTTCTTTCTAAGGTCCGTTATCTTTCCTTCATTTTACTCCAAAGGTCCCTTGTCTTTCTTTCATTTTCTTTTAAGGATGGTTCACCATGTTTCATAGGTCTCGTGTCCTTCGTTCATTTCAAATGTTTTTGTTGGACAGGTGAACTAGTTCGGAGCGTTCGATTAAGTTCAACTTGAGTAGCAGAAAGCAGTTCACGCTGTCTCCTGACGAATCCTTTACCTCGCGAAAAGACAATTTACTTGCCGATGTGGTAGCCTTGGGAAAGACTGTTCTTTGTTCAAATGTAAAGCTTTTAGTAGTTTATTCAGAGTAGCTTATGTATTTATTACTGTTGGTTTAAGTAGAAGAAAATACGTTTATTTCAGAAGAATCAGTTTTTGTGTAGAAGAAAGAAGTTCCTCAGCTTGTTTCAGATTTTATCGTATAAAAATCATGTAATCTGTCGAAATATTGAGTACTGTTACACTCCAGAGTTCTGCCTGAATATGTTCCTAGCATCGTAGCTGCTGCGCTTCTCGTACATCAACAAATTAAACTAAGAATGAATATACTTGTCTATGGACAAAATCACTCCAATGAAAGTATTCCACAATGGATACACGTTTTATAAGCTAAGGCTCTTAGTCGTCGCTCTTGCAGTCCGTTGCAATCTGAATAGACAAACGCAAGCGTCTCAGCAGCTGCGTCGTTGTCCTCTTGAATTTGCTAGTGAGCAGTTCCAGGTGTGCATGAACGCCCTTCTCTAGTTAGTGCAGAGTTTTGCGCCTGGCAATGATGCTGGCAGGTGCTGTCTCGCCCTCATCTCGAGCCCCTGCTGTGCACACTCGATGCTGCACTCTCTCCGCTCACAGACGTCGTCACTGGTCACCTCAGACTGCGCCTTTCTTGCGGGTAGTGAAGAATTGATTATTTTTCGTTGCTTGTTTCTTGGGTTTTATTTATTTTATTTTTCGTTTACTCAAACATACACTGCTTTCACTCATATGTTAGTGTAAGAAACTGGTGCTTTTGTAGTCGTGCTGCTGGGGAACTTCATTGATAAATGAGGTGAGACTTTAAATCCGTTGCATCTTGAGCTTGCTTAGTTGGAGCTGTTTACACCACCGTCACAGCGTCTCTGTGCACGCAACTGTAACTTTATTTTGTGGGGGCTCAGTTTATCTTGTAGCGGCTCAGTTGATCGTGGAGTGGCTCAGTCGATCGTTCAGTGGCTCAGTTTTTCTTGCAGTGCGCGCATACAGCGTAGCAAGCTGCTAGGTTTACAAGTTCAGCTGTTTATCAAGTCTGTGATTTATTCTTCGTTGGACGCGAGTCATATCAGTAGGTTACTGTACGTTGCTAGCTCTCTTAGTGGTCAGCTGTCTTTGAAAAAGCAGCAAGGCCGTTTTACTTCTGTATGCGTGTATTGATTTTATAATACTTCATGCATCGCCCATCTGTTGGACATGGCGACAGGCGTACCTTCACACCACATACAAGGAGCACTTTTTGAAATCGGATCGAAGGACCGAGATGATCTCACGTGACAGCAGCTTCTCATATCAGTCGAGCCTTTGTGTCCCCCCCCTCCAGTGCCTCTTGTCGACGCCCCGGAGCGTCGCGTTGTTGTCCACTCGAATCTTCCCAGAGGTGTCGAAGCCTTAGTCACTGTTGTGCTCTAATTAATGTAATTATCGCCTCGCTTGTTTCTAGATGTAGTGCTAGAGTACTTGAGGAAGACCTCAAACATTTCTCTCTCGTTTTTCTCTTGTGATGTAGTGTTTTTTCGTTTACCCAAAAGCGATAGACCAGGAATATAAAATTAGTTCGCTATTATAATCAGACCACTTGTTAGTCGTAAGTCGTAGGTCTAGAACATCCACTTTGGCGTATGTCATGTTAGCAGCATCAGCCTTGGGATCGCTGTACACACTCTGATGCTGAGCGCATTTGTTTACCTGTTAACGGTCAGTGCTCAGTTGGCCGGCGGTGCACCCACGCGGTCTGTGTAATCGGCTGTGACCACGTGAATGCAGCAACCACGGCGTCCACATAAGTCGACAGCAACCGTTGGCAGGCTAAGTAGAGAGAGGCATGTTCATTTACAGAGCTGAAATCGAGACGAGCAATGAGAAGTTTCGGCCTTGTCTAGAAAGCCTATTGCTAACTTCTCGAGCACTACGACCACGAAGTTCCTTAGCTTACCTCTTCACTTTCGTTTAATTTTCGCTTGCAGTTCATTGTGTGGTGCGACTGTGTGCAGCTCTGAGAATATTGCGATATCATTTCCCGTTGCTGCTGCTGTTAGGGAGTCGCATGGTGCTGAAACGGGCTCCATGAGTACTAGCCGTTATGGTAAGGGAAACCTGTCTTCCTGGCGGCGGAATTTGCAGTCCTGCTAAACGGATTTTCTTGTGTTGGCGCACTAGCGGCCGCTGTGGTACATGATCTGTTGCATTGTTGTACGACGCAAATCGTGTCACGTACTCTATTTCGATCAGTTAAAGATTTTAGAATATAATAGATTAATTCTTGCTCTTTTTGAAGGGAGTCAATGGTAGTTATATCAGTGTGTATGTAGGTGACAGTCGTCCTAAAAAGGTGTTGAAGTAGGTGCTTCCGTTACGGCTTTTCCAGAGATTATATTTTTATAACACTATGGTATTACGTGCAGCAATTTCTTGACATAGTCATAATTCAGGGGTCAAATTTCACCGTTGGAAAGCTATCGAAGTATTCCATTTTCGAAAAATATCGTCTCTAAGCTGGCGATGGAGCGGGCACGCGATGGTCCCCTCAGAGCGATGCTTCTGCCCATGGATCTTTCCCATCACGCTTCGGAAAGGTGTTCTCTGTTTACAAGAAAGTTTACTGAACATTCTCTCCCAGGTTAACGTCACTCCCAGGTGTCGGCGGTGCAATGATGTTCTCAGTGCAGGCGATAGTGTGCATGCAAAAACTGAGGTGTCCACATATGTCGACAGTGATCGTTGACTTGGTAAGAGTTGAGTGATGGCGCAGTGGGTTAATGGCCACAAAGATTTTCGTCCTTGTGGCTCATGCATGTCTAGATTAAGGGTTTCCTGAGCTCCACTCTACTACATATGTATGTCGTTGAAGGAACCAGAGTTTCCATAGTTGTTGTTTTTGTGAACTTTCTGAGCCCATTCGACAATCTCTTTCTATGCAAGTGGTCGTTCGGATATTTTTACTTGTGCTGATTATAGTTTTCCTATTGAAACGTATGGACGATTGCTGTTATTGCTGCACCTGCGTTGCGGTGGTTGCGCTTAGAGCGAATTCTGTCAAAAATGTTCTCTGGTGTGCAGCTCTGTTGGTATGCACTCCTGTACTCTATGAAAAATTTCTGACTAATGAATATCATTGCTATGCCTGACGCGCTATAACGTGCAAATCGTTTTTTGACGCACTCTCTCGATATTTAAGATTATTAGACAATGAGTTAATGAAAGCAAATTCTTCGTATGAAATCTCAATTTCAAATTCTATGATAACTCCGTGCAGATTTATGACCGGCTTTCATGTGGAGGATGCCAAAATTCTTGAGCGAATCACATTAAGGCGCTACTCCTGGGCAAGTATTGGAGGTACGTTACTTCGATTGACCTGGATTTGAAAATTGTTTTAGTTGCGTTGTTTTGAGCCTTTAGTTATTGTGACAGTAAGGCTGCATTTAGCATCACACGAGAAACTTTTGTGCCCTTATGCGTATTTTCAATAAGAATTTGGCATTTTACAAAGAACTTCCCAGCTCAAAACTCAAGTGCCAGATATGGTGCAATGGGCAGCTGAGGGTTAAAGTGTTGGTAGGAAAAAATGTGCCATATTTAATGTTTTTCTGGAGAGAGATAAAAGGTAGGCAGAAAAAAAGTAGAGCTGTACTGAAATTCGGTCCGTATGAGAATGTTGTCGACATCATATAGTGAAAGATGAGCATCTTAAAGATATTGTGTACAATTGCTCTTAGATTAGGTAAAATGAGGAGCAATAGCTCTCACTGCAACAGCTTCGTCCCTTTCCATCGAGTACCCAGAATGATGGCAAAAAGAATAGAAAAACAGAGACAGACGCATGAATTCCCCAACCTCCTGCAGCCGATAGCTGTGACAACTGCGCCTCATAACAGCCAAGCCTCGCTGACGCGTATGGACAGAGTGTAGCTTCTGGAAAAGTCTAGGGCAGGTGCTGGACAGTCGACGATGTAGTTGGAAATCATTTACTGCGAGCAGCTCGACCGTTATTTTGATCTTTGTATGAAAACTATATTCCGCCTAAAATATAATTCGCGATGCTTATTTTATTTACAATTATAAATTGTGAAGGGTTCGGGATGTCGAAAGATCCATTGTGCACTCCAAATCGTGTGCTGAATTGCTGGGCGCGGCCTGAATAACGCATTTCGTGAACGTCGCTGATTTCACGGAGAGGGCGGGCGTGTGATGCATGTGTTGAAAGTAAGAGTCCTAATTGTACGGTGTCTAATAAATTATGGTGTAATCACAAGGACTAACCTAGTTTCGGAACTATTTTTTATTAATATTATTTTATCAATATTAGTGGAGTTACAACCGCTGCCGATGGATGAAATTTCTCATGTTCCAACCGCGGATAAAAAATTGTTTATGGATCCATCCTACCCCCGTCCAGGAGTTGAAGCATTTCTATCGAGTGCCGCAAACGTAGGATATCGGACTAGGTATCATTGTGCTTCAAGTTCTAGTGCTTATCCGGGCAGCTCGTGAGCGAAAATGCCTGACTTGGTCGTCTTCATTCGAGACGTGATTGAAATGACCTTTTTTTTCTTCTTCTCCATCTTGTGAAAGAAGACGAAATTCACACAAACGGAGAATTACTTGACGTTCGCATCTTGTTCAGAGCATGTGTGACTCTCTGAGCGAGTTCAGTTTAGGAATTCTTGTGAGCGTGCTCGTATCGAAAGCTCGTGTGTAATTTTGATTTATCCTAAGCTGTGGGCAGCAACAGTTTGCCACGTGTCATTAGAAGTCCGCTCTGCTCACGACAGCGCCTGCAGACCTCGCTCTATGAGAGGTGTCCCACGCTGCCTGACGGAGGCACCGAGTGCCCCAGTGCTGATGTGCTGTTGCCTTATTCCAAACGACGCTTACACGAGGGCTTCCTGCACCTGTACATATTTGGGTCACAAGCTCTCCGCTTGCCGCAAGTCTTGCACTGCTTTCGAATTTTCTGCTTCCATTGTCGACTAGGCTTATGCGGGCGGCGGTTATCAGTCCTGGTTTTGTCACACGTTCTGTGCTGTGTGACGAGTTTGTCATGTTCCGTGCTGTGTGACGAGTTTGTCATGTTCCGTGCTGTGTGACGAGTTCGTCTTGTACCATGCTGTTTGAAGAGTTTGCTGATTGATCTTCAGGCCGTCTCGTCGGTAGAAGGTTCAATGCTGCGCTCTGTCTTGACGCATAGACATAGTTTGTTTTGATACGCACTCGAGCGTTTCGTGCGCATGGCCTTGTGCTTGAAAATCGTTGCCCCGCATTTAATGTTTATCTTCGCTTACCGAGCGTTGCGTGTGCTAAGAAACGAACGCGGCGGCCTCAAATGCTTCCAAATTATTGCAATTGTGGCCTCTACTAGTTTTGACGCAGTTGTGACCAGTACTAGTTTTGGCGCAGTTGTGACCAGTACTAGTTTTGGCGCAGTTGTGACCATTACTAGTTTTGGCGCAGTTGTGACCATTACTAGTCTTGGCGCAGTTGTGACCATTACTAGTCTTGGCGCAGTTGTGACCAGTACTAGTCTTGGCGTAGTTGTGACCAGTACTAGTCTTGGCGCAGTTGTGACCAGTACTAGTCTTGTGGCAGTTGTTGCAACTGTGACGAGTGCTACATTTCCAAAACCTGGGTGCTGTGTGAAGCCGGAACCTTCTCAAAGAAAGAGCTCACCTTCCAGTAGTTCGTAGTCAAATCACTTATTCGTAAGTTTGTAGAGCTCTCTATGTATCCTGTAGCGATGGAATCATTTAGTAGCTTGCCCTATAATAATATTACGGAAATTAACCCCTCATGAAATTTTCGCTCATGTTTAATATACTTTCTATTCATTTGGAGCCACTGTAGGTTCGACAGTGCTTTGAAAACGAAGTGACTCGTAAGCTTAAAGAACTTCGGGCTTTTGTAAAGTTGGACCTCTTGTACTAACCAGCCACGCTGCTGACGTGTCGAGACTCCTCTAACTTGGACAGCTCTCAGTGCTCCGAGTCTAGGTATTTGAGAACTACCAGTGCTTCTCGCAGCTTAATCGACTTATTTTTGGTTCCGCAGATCAATTATTTGAAAAGAGTTTCAAATGTTGTGATACGGTTGGATTCACTTCGTGGAAGCGAAACATTAAGTTGCTTAAAACAATTCAAGGAGCCGCATTGGGTAGCACTCTAGAAGGTTCTCACATTTGATGCAGCTGAGCCAAACGAAGAATGATTAACACGTGCAGCGCTACTCCGTACGTATGAGAGAAAGAACTTTCCACTTGGTTTACTTTGCTTGTAGATTTTAGCGTATTTACCTACGAGGCTCTACGTCATATCCACCAGAATGCTATTTTGGATCCTAAAAATACGACGTTTTTCAAATCAAGTGAAAAGTTAGTATTTATGCTGATATTCCTTTTACGTTGATTTATGTAACTGCACACGATTGTCGGTTGCCGTATGAAGAGTCGCGCCTGTTGAGACGACTGATTTTTACCAGAAATCTTTGCATCGTTTAGCGTCGCAATTCATTCAGTTGGATGTATTTGGAAGTGCTGTACGACACCTTAAATTCTGTGGGAGAAAGATCATCTACTTCTACTTGCGGGCGATTGATATCAAAGCGCTGATGGATGTATTACACCCACTGTTGTTTTGTTCATCTTGTCTTCTCATAAAAGCTCAATTAAGCATATTCAACATTGATGTACGAATGATAACTGACGCCTTTTGATAAACTCGGATGCTGTTTGACTAATCCTGCAGTCTCGCTGAACTGGACCTCTCTTGTCGAGTCCTTGTATGTCCTGAATTTATCTTCATGTGGGAAAAAATTTATTGACGCATTTTTTATTGGGAACAAAAACAATACTAAGAAGTTTTAATCAAATAATTATAATTCCAAAGCTGTAGGAAGAGGACGTGTGTATCCAAATGTGCTCTTTGTTATCCGGTAATATAGATTATTTGAAAGGGGACATATGTGTCTGTTTAGGGCATCAGGGTTAAATTTACCAACTAGACTATGTGTACTTTTGGCTGCTGTGTGCCACTCATGAGCTGTTAGAACCTCTCACAGTTGAACCATTCCCTGTACATAGAGCAGAGATATTATGCAAGCTGCATAGATTTGTTAAATAGACTTGCCAAACCACACAAGTGTTTCTTTAATGGGCGTGTTCACGCATGCCGAGAACTGGCGGGTCTTTTTTTTCTTTTTAGCATTTAACGTAAATGAACGTAGACCTCAATTAGGGAAAAATTGATTGGTCGGTACAAATGTCTTACTTTTTACATTTCATTCTCTAGGGAATTCCGACATGGTGTTCCGTTCATATCTTGTTAGGAAAATGAAATCGACTTTTTTGTGAAAGACTCGTGCAATTTCGTTAGCTGGAAAAGCATTATATGCGCCTGCCTACGTCAGCACTACGAAGGCTCATAACTCATGACGCAAACACAAATTGTTACGAAGGGAGTATAATGTTCACTCAAAAATAAGGAAAGTCCTCAATTCATCCTTAGCCACTCATGATACCCACATGACGCTGCTACGCGTTGAAGCGGCCACTCGCCCACCCAAAATTCCTCTGAAATATCGCTGACGATGGTCGGTCGGAACGAGCAATCCGGCACTTCGCCTTCGTGTAGAGGAAAACTTAATTTTGTGAAAGGATGTTCACTTGCGTTGGAAGAAGGTGTTCAGTCGCCACAGGCAGCAAATGCAGCTCACAACAATGGCAGGAGTGGAATCTTCGCTTAACTCCCCCAGGCGGTTAAAGCTGAAACACTTATAAGACTGGAATGAGGACTGGAGACGACAAATGGAATCTAGCGGTGCAGGTCTCTTCCTTTCTATAGTACGGGACTCAGTTGGACCTCTGGCACTTTGTCCTTTCCCCGGAGAGAAGAAGTTGGCCTTACTCGACTGCGCACTGGTCATGCAGGAGTTGGCTCTTACCTGCAGCGTTTCAAACTGCGTGGCAGTCCTCTCTGCAGCCTCTATAGAGTACCTGATCCCATAGAACATTACCTACTGCACTGCCTTCGTTTCTCAGCTTCTCGACTTGTCTTATTCGCAGATCTGGGGCAGCTGAGGATTGCTGGTCCAACGGTGAAGTCGCTGCTGGTGGAGGTTGTTAAAGAGAAGTACGGTCGGAAGTTTACACTGCCCTCTGAGACACATACGCAGGGGAAGGCGGTTGAACCTTCTTTGAAGTCTTTCTACATCTTAAAAGGAAGCCATCTAGACGTCCAGGAGAAACAGAAGTAGTTTGCTTCTACTCTCCTCAACCTTGATAAGAAGTCGCCTCGATCGTCTACGCAGAGCCATCTGAGGCCGCTCTGAAATTCTGAGCTTGTCATCAAAAGAAAACTGTGCCGAATATGGAAACTGCATCAAAAGAGAACTGGATTTGTCATCAAAAGAAAACTGCACCAGTAGCTTTCTGTCCCTCTGAGTGAGGCTTGAGGAACTGCTCCATAGGATGCCCAAACAAAGCCTGAACACTCGAAAAGTAGGTGATTGCACAGAATATTGAGAAAGGAACCATGAAAGTAAAATTGGCTTTAGAAGCTGGCGTGTCATTAAAAGAATTGTATCTACATGGAATATACTGAGCGCATATTCTTTTCAAATGGCCGTCTGAAAATTATACTGTCAAAATTACACACAAATACCAGGGGTCTATTTGCAATCCTATCAAAATACCATAATGCAATCAATGCGTTACTGAATTATACAACACTTCTTCAACTGTTTCCCTTCCGTTCGTTGGAATAAATTCGACCCTAAAATGCAAAAACCATGAACATAATACGTTAATTTACGAAGCATTTTTGGAAGCTTCTATTTTGGCCAAACATCGTCTCCAGTTCCACAAAAAAATTAATTAAATTAATACTTCCATATCCAACTTCTAGGAACTTAATCGCTTCTCGGTTTGCTGATGAGGGACTGCCTTGTGAGCTAGGGCACCCAATACAAGCAGGAAATAAGCTTGCGTTTTAACCGCACCTGCCGCACCCATTCTAAAACTACGCAATGAAAACAAGTTCTGTAACAATCTACTCTATTTACAGCAAAGCCAGGCTCTGGAGCTACACGACCTCTTTTAGGACTTTTTGTTGACTCGAGTTCTGAAGCTACGGCGGTCCCTCATTTCAGTGTGCTGTGGTTTGTACTTGCATTTGGAAAATGGTATCCTCCGATCACGTAGTGTATTGCAACTCACAACGCTGAGACAAAGCCGTGGCGTCCGTATTGACGCTTCCAGAGAATAGGTTACGTCAAGACGACCGAAAATATTCTTACTCTTTGGAATAAATAACCAAACAAGAAAGGTGAACTTTTTGGGTTACCAGTAAATATATTGCAACAAGCCGCCCACACACCGCAATAACGACCATTTTCTCTGCTTGCGCCGTATTACTTCGCTCCACGGGAGATATTGCAAGTACCAAAATTTCAGCATACTGGACGAACTGTTTTCTTGTCCTACACTTGGAACGTGGTCTTCTGGTTCATGTAGAACTGCCACGTGGACACGCCGAGCGTGACGATGTAGAGACAAGCTCCGATGAGGCAGTTGAAGGCGTTGGCTTTGAACCCTCTGTGGACGTCAGTCACGTACTCCTCCGGCGTGTCGTAGTGTTCGCTGAGAGGGAGGTCCTCTATGAAGGCAGGGCTCTCGATGTAGAACAGCACTCCCATGAACAGGAGCTGGATGATGCCCCACACGGAGAGCAGCACGCCACACAGCGAGGTCTTGTAGCCGCAGATGGGCATCGTGGTCGTGAGTGGGGGGCCCTGCGCCTGCGGAATCTGCTCGTGAAATTCAGCTTCGTCAGCAAAATAGCATTGGAATATCTAAAAAAATAATGTGTTTTGGAGCCACAAATAGGCATCGTGGTGGTAAGGGAGAGTTCACACGCCTGCGGAGATCTACTTGTAAAATGCACAGCTTTGCCTGCAAAATATTTGAGAATGGGATACCTCAAAAGGGTCTTGATCATAACGCGTGATCCGGAGGTGGTTTTTGATCATTACGGCGTCTTTAAGGCATTACTGCACTGCGATGCTTGAGACGTGAGTATACAAGTACATTTCAGCGCTCTTAACTTTAAATATTGGGGAAGTTTATATATTGACTCGTGATGGAATGCTTGTGTCACTTCAATTTTCAAGATTTTGAACACACCATCGAGAGGCTAAAACTGTAAAACAATCGTAGAATATTTGAGGCTTACTGACTGAACTGATGACTTTTACAAGGTGTAGATGACTTTTACAAGGGTTTTACATCGTGACGACTTCGTCAGGATTCTGAAATAAGGGCCGCAAAATTTGTAGTAAGAATGGCTTTGCCTGCGCTCTCACTCCAGTCTCTGGATTAATTTCAGTACCTCTTCCTTTAATACGGTATTTAGGCTTCGTTGAAATAACCGAGAATGCAAGGTTGCCTAATTCAATATTTCCTGAGAGAACGAATCACGATGGACGAATCGTATATTGGCAGCAACGATGCGGAGCAGAAAGAGCTACCTACGAACGTCAAGTCCTGAAACTTTTTGGCTTCAGTTTTTCGAAAGATGCATAATCATATAATCTTAGAAAGATGTGTGATCATATAATCATAGAAAGATGTATAATCACATAATCATAGTGCGATAGGGTTTGATCAAACGCTGTCTGAAATATTCTGATGTTTTTAACATGAGAATTATATATATGAGGTCCCTGACACTTGCGAAGTATTCTAAAGTAGATAGAGCAATATTCGTTAAACAAAGATCAAGCAAAAAAGTCATTTCGAGCGGTTACTCGACGTATTTTCCAAGCACGTGATCAAAACTGTATTTTCGAGTAATTCCTTGTATGGATTAACAGCATAGCTTATTTCCTACAGGAACTTACGGCTCTCAAATTTTAAATTCTTGTAAGCAATTCACCAAAACCCAGACGGTAAACAGTTAATAATGCCTACAACACGTTCAATTACAATTTTGCAATCACTATTAGGCAGTTACCTCCGGCTACTTTGGCGATAAAATTACAATGGTTTAGATGGTTCATTATACTATAAAATACTATAATAATGCTAAATATTGCACTAAATAATGTGTTATAGAACACATTATTTGTTATAGAACACATTATTTGTTATAGAACACATTATATAACTCGTAGTTTGTTGGTTGCTTGTTCTCTCTGTTTCCCTTATTCTTTTATCAAAGAACATTCCTGTAAGTTGGTCTTCTATACGACAGCGTCGTCGATCGTATGCACTGAGTATCTTAGCGTAAATGGATGTAACCTAAAGAAATTGGCTGTTTCATTTCATGGAATACTACGTGACAGCATTTTCGTTAATTTAGTTTCTTCACTAGTTCATTTCAGAGGAAACGACGAGGAGCATTTGTGACCCATAGCATATTTCGCTGGAAAAATTACTTTCAGTAAAAATTAATACAGTAAGCTCCGTCATTTTAAGCGGGTAGCACGACCAGTGAATTACATAGCTCATGATTGACCATTGGGAGAACAGCTTTGATTAGTTCGACGCCTGACAGTTAAATTTCCACAGCAGTCCTTGGGACTGTCTTACTCATCACTTTCACAGCACATTTGAGTCTCACAGCTGCAAATAATATTGCCCTATTATGTATAAAAACAGCCGAATGAGATTTTTGTAATAAAACCCTGAGTTGTAATATAAATTTAACCTGTGCATTATAATACAACCTTGTGGCCCTGCAGCATCGCGTGAGGGAGGGTCGCCTCAGCGGGCTGGGGTCCCTCAAGCCTACATGAAGGGGCAGGGGTAAACCAGTGCTACAGTGCTGTCTAGCCAGGCTGGGACGAAGTCCCCAGAGCACGAAGCGTGTGTACGTATAAGATAGGGTCTCCGTGCTTGTGGTTAGCAACCCCTTCCTCGTGGAGGGAGAACGCTCACGCTAATAGTTAATTAGATAAATCTAGTATAATAATCTATCTAGTATAATACTAAAGCTCTGGTCGTCTTGCTTGCTTGCTTGAAACCGTGCACACGTTTATCTGTCGGCTCTGAGATATTCGAAATTTATACTCTTCGTTTAATCCTGTATTGTGGATACCGACTTAACTGCTTAGGATATATTTCTGGATACGGTTTGATTTTGATAAATATTATTTGACCCAACGGGTCACGAGTAGTCTAGTAGATCAATAAAAGCAGCACGAGAAGTAAATTATTATTTCGACGGTCAAAGAATGAGGACCTTTTTTTAGACACCCTGAGCAGTAAAGACTTGCAGGCAAAATTCTCGCATCAGGTGTGCATGTGAGACTTGTCAACGGTAGGGTGCAATTGGAAGTATGATAGTTTCCGTATTTAGGATGCAAATGATGAGCTCAAATCTTCGCTGCCTTACTAGTTTAATTATTGCGCCCTTAGAATGCCAGTGAACAGGCATGCACTGGCATCAAATTTTGATTAGGGTTATTCAATGCAGATTTTAATAAAGTGGTTCCGTTACGGGGACCATTTCAGTTCATAAATCTGTTTATATTTATACTGTTAAAACTCGAAATAATTGTTAGTTGACTTGTTTGCTTGTGGTCTTGACGTACCGATGGAATAATTGTTCAGTGTAGTCTACGGAAGTTGAGGCCATGTTTTCACTAGAGTTAAGACTTTTGGTTTTACTTTTTTCTCTCCAGACACTTTCCTGAACGGCCTGGAGGATTTGACACAACCTGCCAGAATAATTTATCAACAGTGACCCAACGGGTGGTCTAGTAATTTGAAGGTGGTGAAGCATTTCTGACAGCTTTAACAAAGCTAGTGCCTGGTTAAGACATAGAGAAACTTTCACTACAGCAATCAATTTCATTAGCACGATCTGTAGGCATAACAATGTTAAGCGGTCAGTATTTACTGAACTTAATTCAAAAGGCACGTACCTGTTATTTCAAACTTTAAATATTTTCAGGATGAGAATACCCTTTCACACTTCACCAGCGCTGCAGGACTGCCGTAGCAGACGACTGAAGGAAAGTGTTGCCACCGCAGAATCAAGAAATACTCGCTAGCTGAAATCCTCTGGATTTCAGCTAGCGAGTATTGAAATCCTGAAATCCTCTGTTCTGGAAATACTCTCAAACTATATTATTATACGTTTATTTACGCAATATCATCATATCGTTACACGTAACAAAAAATGTGGCACTCAATAAATAATATTTTACCACGCTAAAGGGCGATATAATCTTCAGAAATTTCTGACGCTGTCTGATTGTCAAGCCCCAAGCATCGACTGTAGCGATCGATAAAGTCTGGAGTACTGGAAGCAAACCAAAACCTCTTGTTACTGTCACGGCCGCAGGACAGATGCGACTCTCCAAGATGGAAAGTGCTGTGGATTGACATTGTCATTGGGCTGGTATGTATTCATTAACACGTTTCGGAAGAAGGTGCTGATTTTATAGGAGTGAAATGATCCATCGGTGGGGCACACCACAGGAAACGTGTTAACGTCCGTAAACCTAAGGGCTTCGTGACCATTGTAGTTGAATTCTTACCGCACAGGCTTGGGCTGACATTATTGTATGTGTACTGAAGAACTATGCGTACCTAATCATTGTTATTATGTACTGAAGTACTGTGTGTACTGCATAATTGCTATTGTGTACGGAAGAACCTTATGATGCTTCAATTACTGACTGTACGAACTGTCCCTCAAATATATGCTACGACCGCCCAAATTATTTGGATGCCTGTTCTCGAAGTCATCATCCTGTTTCTTGCGCACTTGGATCACAGCGACAACAGCAATTCAATTTTGGCTTTCAAACCTTTACCCCATTTTTCATATTATTCGTTGAAATATTCTTTTGTAAATTTTTCATTCTCATCCATATACTCACTCTACATTCATCAAATACCAGCATATTTTTTTCACTTCAAGAATGAACTTCCCTCTGTCCTACGAATTTTCTTTATAGAAAAAGTCCCCAGCGCATTAGCTGATTCTTGCATGGGAGTGACACCCTCCCTTATCATTTATGGAGTCCCGATTCTCTTTATGTTAACATTTCGTAAGTTGATGAGCTTTCCCCTCGAGGAAGGCATGCTTTGAAAAAGTACATCATCCTCACATTTGGTCGTACATCGAACAAAGAAAGGAGTTTTCGTAGGATTCCTGATCGGAGATCAGACCCTCCAGACCTGCCAGGCAGCAATCAGGCCTGTGACGGGTCGACCAGATTTACGGACCCGGTAATGAAGGCCTATGTCGAGCGTGTCAGGGAGAATTCTCTCATTTTTTTTTCGGGAGCATTACTGAATAATTTTGTGCAGATGTTGCACACACAGTTAAATATTTCTTGAAAAATGAAAGCACGATTTAAAAGGAAATCAGTAACGCATTTCATTTCTGTGAACGATTACTCAGGATCAATCAGACGTAATGTTACTGACCGAAGGCTTGGTTTTTAGCCTTAGCCAACGACCACGAGACGGATCTTTGCTTTTCAGTCAGCATCCTATCCTCGAGCTCAAGCTCTTGTTTTCAAGTCACTTTGAGAGCTGAAAGGTTCAATGGCGCCGTCAAAGGATGTCAGATGAAGGAGTTTGTCCTTCAGTGTGCTTGGGCAGCTCGAGTGTGCACACCGAGCTCTGCTCTTTTTAACGCTCATTAGCATGTGCACACATCGAAGAACTCGGCACTCAGCGCCAGAATGTTTGATATGGAGTTTTACTCTCAATTTAGTTATTAGAAATTCAATATCGCTAAAGAACTCTTACGTCTAGCATGGTTCTTCGAGGAAGTCTCTTGAGCATCAGTGGTCGTCGGTTTTGAACTATAACAGCGGGACATGCTTATTAAATTTCGATTTTGTATTCTTACTAAGAGCAAACCCAACTCTTGAGGTGTGCTGTACTTGACTTATTTCGAAACAAATTATCTTTTATACATTTTGTTTTCTCGATAGCATTATGCATTTCAGCCTGCTGTATGCGTCTGGTATGCTGTATGCGTCTGGTACGTACTATGTACGAGGACGAGAATGTTCTCTGCCACCACAGAAATTTCTCCTGCAAGTGATCGCTATGGAAACACCTACTCAATTAATGTGATCCAATGACCAAAAGAATTCTTTTCTCTTCTAAAAAAATAGAAAAGAAAATGTTATTGATAATAGCGATAGTATATGCATAACAAATAAATGTTGTAATTCTGCGATGTAATCTCCCTCAAGTGGAGCTTCCATGATGCTCACACTAGAGCATGGGTAACGTACATCATTTTCTAAACGCACATTTTGCCATTAATTCACTTCTAACCCGTACTAGTTCAGTTACTTAATCTGAAGAGCAGCTCATGCATAAGAACTTCTTTTACGGTACATAATTGCATTTGGTCTATTTCTACAGTTAAGCCCAAATTCATCATACCTGTGTACTATTCTTGAATAGATTTTAGTTAATCCTTCAATAGGCAACTTTTCTTAGCATAGCTTTGACCAAACGTTTTGAAAGTGTTTTGGAATCAAACGTAAAATGATAGTTTTTGATAGAATCTATTTCAAAGAAATAATGAACAATAAT
>VOMN01066627.1:0-20051 GCA_014899125.1 Orchestia grillus | reverse complement strand
TACACGACATCTTCATTTTATTTTATTTTGATTTTGTCTTTAAGCCGAAACTTCTGCCTAAGGTGTTTGAGGGTTTGACATGCAAAATTAATGTAGCTTTATCCACTGCATCAGTCGAGCCAAAATTAAGTTTTAATTCGTCCGTAGTTCCCCTTCCTCTATACTCCGTGATCTCGATTAAATCTCATTCTGATTTCCATCGTTTTACTTAAATTTTTAGCGTTGTAGTAAACAGTCTCATTAAAACTTAGTCGATCGTGACAGGACTCAAACCTCCAATCCTCGGATCCGAAGTCCGACGCGATATCCATTAGGCCACACGATCTCTCAATAGATCATTGAGACTTTTTACAAAGTGTTATTTATTAACAAATTCGTAATCCATTGTTAGTTTGTGACTGATTTTGAGAATATATTTCTTAAACTTGTGACTGAAAACACACTGTTTTGGGTCAGGTTTCTGAGTCTCAAATAACGTTTTCATGAATAAGTTAACCCTGTATATATGCTTGAGAGTAATTAACCAGATAATAGTGAAATCTTGGAAAAACGAATTGGTTTTCGTATTTGTTATTGTAGACATGTTCAATTCGTTCATGCTCTTCTCCGAGTGATGACAGGTTTTCGTAATCTCTTATTTGTACTGTGGTACTTGCTATACATATTTCAAAAACAAGTGCAAGAGGCGAGAATATATTCTTTGTTGAATATTTATAGGTCGATTATTTTGTCGTACTACGTCGTATTCAAATATTGAAAGTTCCATAAATCATCGCACAAGCATGTTTTCTAACATTATGAGGCGAATAAACATCTTAAAGAATCACAAAAATTTGAAATATATGTATATACCTAGAGTATAGTTTTTGCACGTGAATATCATATTTGAAGTTATCAGAGTACTTAATATTAGATCCTAAAAATTCTAACCATGTTAAACAGGCATTCAAGAAGATTTTCATGCTGTACGTAGGCTAACATTTGTAATTTTTTATGATGGTGCTGAATATAAGAACATGTTAAGGAGACGTTTAAGTTTTGCAAATTAAAGATTTTTTTATATCAGATGAATTCTAAGCTGAGCAATTTATGTTGTAAAATAATTTTTTGAAAATTATCAAATAAAGGAGAGTATTTTAGGATAACCGTTCGTAATATGAAGCACTTCTTCTACATTTAATTTAGTTTTCTAGCTAAAATATTTACAAAAAACGAACTAAGATATTTAAAGATAGAAAATGAATCAAGGTTAACTTTTCTATTTTGAAATACTATATTTTTCAGGATTTTCCAAGTGATATGAACGAAGAGAGAGACTGCATTATGTTGTTATTTCACTTGTGTTTGAATCTTTGGCTTACGCATTAAAATTATGACAACCATAAGAATAGTAGATAACGTTTCCGAGTTAGCCACGGAATTTCATTGGCGGCGTTGTTATAATTTTCATAGTAGGTCTTGATACTTGTATTACTAAATGACAATACAAATTGTTATGGTTGTCTGTTGGAGCGAATAAATTTGCTGTGCAAGTTGCAACTTATTCTTATACAAGGGGATTGCTTTTCTTGGTGTAAAATTAAAAGTATGTAAACAAGTTACGTATATGCACTGGCATTAAGGGCTAACTTTTCTTAATATTTTCTTGATTTGTAGCTCTTTAGTCCTGATAAAATCTAAGGGAGCTGATAGTCACTTGCATGTGTAATAAAACATATACAAATGTTGCTATGCTAATCAGTCATTCTCCTTTGTTTCAGTTGGAGCTAGGATGGTTACGGGTTTCTTAATTGATTTATCACTCTACTTTCATGAAAAATTTCATACAAGAAACCTTGACATGGTATGCAACTCATGTTTTCTGGCCCTAAAATTTCAATTACTAGGTGTATTTTGTTCTGATCCTATTGCTTTTTCTCCAGGTGAGTGAGCAGCAGCTCGGAGCCGACAAACCTGGGTCAGCGTGGTCGTGAGAGGTAGGCGTCTGGGTGACTTCTGATACCCTCACTTGACCTGACACGCTGTTGTTAACAGATGCAACTTTGTTAAAACTTTAGGTACAGCAGGGATTCCTGTTTGGGCCGAAATTTTCCCTGTGCTACAATGGAATCACCATTTTTGCGTTAGAGAACTACAGACTCTTGAAGCATCAGACAAGTAATACATCGACACTTTGAAATAGTTTTAGTTAGATGCAGATAACGTAATTCACACTATTTTATTCCACTTGAAGAACTACTTGCGTGTTCAGGCCTCGAAGGTTTAATAAACATAACAAATAAAACGATGACTCATATTTTCCTCAATGTAAAGGTTTCTGGAGTTTAGTTGTTTGTATCCTAAGTTTCAAAGAGCTTCTTTGAAACGATTTGCAGTTGAAAAAGAAAGACAGAAATTTTGCAGTCCTCAGCTGTGAACTCTTTCAAGAAAGAAAAGTTGTTTTCATGTGTCTGCCTCAGCTTCAACACGCAACTGATCGAATCTTTTTCTAAAAATAACTCTTACAAAACCATCTAACTACGACGGCTGAAATCCTGGTATAGTTATACGATAAGTTGAACTTCCATGTTTCGATTTAAAAATAACATGTTCAAACACTAGGTAAGAATAATTTTCTTCCGCCAATTTATTTTCCACATTTTTCTCTTATTCCTATTTGCACTCCGTACTAACTCCCTTCTCACTCTCATTTCGTTGCCAAAAGCTATGGTTCTGGTAGTTTTTACATTGACTTTCTAGAATCGAAATTAAAGGGAAAACGTAAGCTAGTGAAACTCGTGCTAACTGATTAGGACACTCACAGGGTACCGATGTGCTTGACCAAGCGCAAAATGGGCGCGTTCACAGGCTATGAACTTCACTTGTTCAGTTTGAATTTCATAAAATTGAGCTTTAAACTATTGTATTCTTACTGCCTTCATCAGAGAAGTACTTACTTTGTAGAAATAACGAACCATATCGGGTTTATACTTTTGTTCAATTTATTTTCCTGAAGCTACAAAATTGACTTTTTCTCATAAAAATTCCCGATGAAAGTAATAAATGTGAAAATTTGACATAACTAACGGTTAATAACTTAACATCAGTCGTATCGATGATTTTTTGGGATTGAATTGTTATATATTAAGTAAAATTTAGTATTAGGCTTACAATTTCAAAATCATATTTCCTGTAAAAGTACAGGTATAAATTATTAGAAGAGTACGGGCTGGTTGCGAAACATTTCATCTTTAAAAGTATAGGCATCATTTCTTTGTCGGGAAACACTTTACCTGTACAGGTATAAGCATTTCTATGTTCAACAAGTGCTGGTTAAGAAACATTTGACCAGTAAAACTACAAGCATCGTTCCTTCCTGAGGACAGCACGACCAAGTTGTGCTCCACCTCGTCACCAGTGGCAGCCCCTCGAGCCGTGCTGCTCAGCTCAAACTTGCCTTCAACTGAGGTCAACTTGAGTCTATCAGCGTTTTCCCAAGTCAGCGCGTGCTAACAGTCGCCTTGGCGACAACGCTCTTGTAAGTCACGCTTGTTTACGCCAGAACTGTCGTACCAAGGACTTAGGCTGCGCTGTTCCCTGCAGCGCGTGCAGCTTGGTGGCAATAATCGAAGTTTGCTTGACTTGCGGGAAGTTCTTTCTCTGCGTGTTGATATTAGAAAGATGTAGCTTGTCTTGTTTGCGTGCTGGTAATATTTTTTGACCTTCGAATGATAAAGTAATAAACTACTTCGTGTATTTATTATGCATTGATATTACGTGAGGTTCTCTGTGGCGTCTGTTTACGAGTGTGTTTATACTTGCGGACAAAAACGAGTTAAAACCTTAAGTTTTCTATCATAAGTAATTTTTAGCGACAGCTGAATTCGCTCGGGTATCATTTTTTTCACTCAGTTTTTGATAATCTGGATACAGGTCATTTGAGAAACTTCATTATTCCTTCTATTCCTTCTATTTCGTTTCCAAGTTGTTCTAGTCGTTCCCGTCAGTGATCTGTCAAGCGCATGTCATGCATTTCATTTCATTTGGTTACAATAGTGCAAGATTTTCATTTCATTTGGTGACAATAGTTCAAGATTTTCATTTCATTTGGTGACAATAGTTCAAGATTTTCATTTCATTTGGTGACAATAGTTCAAGATTTTCATTTGATTTGATTACAATTTTTCCAGATTTTCATTGGATTTGGTTACAATTGTTCAAGATTTTCATTTGATTTGGTTACAATAGTTCAAGATTTTTATTTCATTTGGTTACAATAGTTCAAGATTTTCATTTCATTTGGTTACAATAGTTCAAGATTCGCTGGCTCTTCTCTGTCAGCATAAGAAACAGCGCTCTCAGACCACCTGTTTGGCGACCGTCACAGCGGTCGCTTTAATATCAACATCGTTTCTAGTTCATTGGAATTTGCTGATCTCTATTTCATCTTTTCCGTTGTTTCTTTCCTGACACAACTCAAGAATTGTTCATTAGGCTTGCATACCTGCAGGCATTTGGGTCGTGGCGCCACCGTTGTTCGATGTTAGAGTCAGTCGACTTGGGTTCGGCATCGAGAAGTTGCTTGTGAATTTTGTCTTGTGTGCCATTCGGCTCATTTAGATTTCAAATTTACCTCACTCAAAAATTAGCGTATAATTTTCGTATTTACGTTTTTCTCATATTCTCTTCTTACTCTTTCTGTTCATTTAATACGTCATTTGGTTAGGATTTTTTATTTACTTGATGGAGATGCAGTAGATTTACCCGCCTGGATGACGGCTTAGACACTTACGCAATATTCTAAATATCTCTGAACTCATCCATCGAAAATTGTGTGCCAGTCAATATTGAAAGTAAGGGGGCCAACTTTCTCAAGCCCTTTCGAATAAACTCGAATAAACTTTCGAATAAACTCTTGTGTTTCATTTCAGCAATTTCATTACGATAAATTTCCTCCCCTAGTTTGGCCTCTGTTTTCAAACAAAAACGTTCCGTCTTGTGGAATTGGTTTGTTAAAACACGCGTGTTACGTTTGTGTGGCGTTGCTGAGCTGAACATGCCACGTCCTGGTAAAGCAGCTAAGTTTCACCATACCGTCCACAAACACACGAGTCAGGCAGGGTCTCAGAGTTCCCTCTGTACAAGCTGACGAGCCTGCGTGGGAAAAGTGCATTGTTTCCTCGAAGGCTCTAAATTTACCTCGGCCTGCCTTTGTGCAAGACAAATTGGATGTTCCCGTTGTTCTCCCTCTCGTGCACCCCAACGGCTCTTAAACAAACGGCTGTTTAAAACGAGGCCTTCTTCTTGCGGAATCAAAACGAGGGCCTCTTTGACTCGATATTTGACAACGAACCCAAAGACTTACTTTCCAGTTCAGAGACTGGTCATGAAGCAGTGAAGTACTGGCGAGTCAAACATTCGGTGTCGACTTCAGTGACTCGAATTGCTTTGTTCTGAAGTAGAAAGTTGAATATCTTTTCTTAATGTCATTGGGAGTGAAGGTGAGCATCCATGAAATATTTCGTCATGTGAAATAATGTCACATTGAATTGTGCGAGAAAATATGTTAAGGTGCAGATTTTTGGGTTGTGTATTACATGAATTTTAATCTCATGGAGGATAATCAGTCTAGTATGCTAGAGTCAGACAAATTCACCTGAATCTTGACAAATCATTCCATTAGAGGACGCTATAAATTTCAGTGATTCAGCTTATTTGAGAGCTCAAGTAAAAACCTGCCAGTCATCTCTGTATTAACTACTTTCTATTCTTTGTCAATCAGTGTTGTTACCTCAGCCAGCGTAGCTAAGACACCTGTTCTGCATAATTTTGAAAAAATTCTCATTATCTCGGTTTTAATTCTGGACTCTTCTATCACTTATCTACCTCGTTTACTTGAACTTCATAAGGACTGTGAGGCAATTTGAAGTCCCATCGAGTGACGAACACTTTGTTTTTCATAAATAGTTTCAAAAAAACATTTTATAGCATGTGAGCAGCACCTGCGGCGAGATGATACTGCGTAAAGAACAGCTCAAACAATGAGGCTCATCAAGAATTTCAGCCGTAATTCTGAGCATGCCAAGGTTCTCACGGTGCCCCCGTCGGCAGCCCTCACTTCAGGCGACCATGGCGACCGTCCATCATCATCTCGAGCTGGCCATCCGACGCGTCTTCCTTTCTACAAGGAACCTTCACGCCAATCCTCTATTTATTTGTACTTAACGCTGTGTAATATTTTGCATTCAGGGTTTTCTAAGATAGTATTAAGAAAATAATTTCTATAGCGTTTGCATACTATGCGTTATAGGCTCTGAAACTTCAGCGTTCTCAGGTTTCGCCTCACACTTCTGCCTACGTTTAGCAGCAGTCGCACTGGGAGTCGAGCTTTTATTTTTCCTCACACTTCAAGCTGAGCGCGCTTCTCTTCTCCGCGTCATGGTTACTCCAATTCGAATGTTTAGCGAACGCTGAGAAGATGCACTGTGTACATAATGATATAAACTATGCATCTGTATTACTTGTATTTTACAGGTTTCTGAATTGTACTACATTAACATTTTTGAGGTCTAGGCGAGAAATTTCTCGTAAATTTCCTGCAGTAATTTTTATAATGTCAGTCGCTGTGGTTTCGTATAATGTTGCAAAATTTAACGTCTGAGTAATAACAATTTTTATTTTTCAAGTCTTCAAGAGCTCTATTCTCTAAGAATTAGTCGTTCTATTTTTATTACTTTCAAAGAATACACCAATCAGTATTTTTTAAAGTTTTATAGTTAGTTCATGGCCATAATTAGCGCTGCCGTTTTCTTTGCCAATTCGATGAAATGTGTACGCAAAAGCGAGTTTCTTATAATACAAGGGCGCTCAATACTTCTAGGACGGTATCGTACTTTTGCTGAAAATCGGCACAAGTTATGGTTATTAAAGTTGTAGTTTATAGTTTTTGTTTGACCGTTGCTCTCTATCGTACGCTGAATGATAAATTTTGCCTCACTTTAGGGCTGTCCGAGAAAGATCTCTCTGTATTCTTTACGGCATTACCAAAGTCTGCTATCAACACTTCTGATAAAATTGTGTTTCCTGCTTGTAAGTATGATGCGCTCAACGAAAACTTCAAGATAACACTTTCCAGTATCAAAGTTTCCAGTTTCTTTTATTTTATGTTTTTTAATTCACATTTCTGGATGATAAATTAGCAGCTGAATTCCAGCACTTGAATTACAAATGAATAAAGACTTAACAGCGTTAAAAGTGCTCTCTCTGTTACAATTTTCAATTTATTTCATTACCTTCCGTCGTTTTGACTAACTACTTTGGTTAGATTTGTAAGGCCTCAACGCGGGGACGTCAATTTTGTAAACTGTACTCGGATCAGTGGGAATATAAAAAGTACATGGTGGGAAAATTCAGCTAAAAATGCCAAGTTTCCATTTAAAAAATTACTTACATTGCATTCAAAAAATATTTAAATTTTTTCAAGAATTTGACCGAGGGACGTAAAGATGGGATCTCTGGAACAAAACAGCCGGGCCTTCTCACTCGCTCGCCATCTGGTCTTCGCTTCCATCGCTTTGTTTACTCATGAGACTTGGAGCTGCAATTGTGCCTCTTTTCCACTTTCTGAACGTCTTTCAAAAGGTATATCATGGTAGATCCATTTACGTGTAACCTTGCCTAGTGAGGATTTGGTAATGTAATTGGCATTTCAAAACAGTGTGGGCGAATTATTCATCATTGGGTGTTTACTCTTGTGCTCCTAATATTCCTCACGTCTTTTTCTTATTATTTGTTTATTCAGAACTGATTTTTACCCTACATAGTTTAGTCACGCCGGAATGACAATTTCACAAATTATGTTGGCATATTTTCCTACGGAGGTGCGACTGCCATACAACTATTACGGACGCCAGAATGGCCTTTCACGGAAAATTATTTTCAATATTATAGACCGCCTCGAATATATTTTATTTCTTTTTTTGAACTAATATACAGAATAAGGAAATGAAAGCTTGAGTATTATTTTCTTGCCACCGAGTCCCTATAGAGCGCTAATCTGGCATGGTGTTTTAGTCTCTCTTTAATATCTCTTTCTTTACTACTTGTAATACCTCTGTGATCATGCAGCTGCTGATGGGTCCGCTAACATTCCTTTACTGAGTATTAATTAAATTTGCATGACCTACAGAGATAATAAAGCTCGTTCACTTCCGTCGTACGTGGCAGTCGTTTGTAATTTGATTTACATTCAATATACGTACGAACGTGACTTCTGGTATTTCACTTTCTCAGTAGGATCTGTTCTGTGCATTTTGCTCAACAACTACATTGTTGAATTTTTATTTTTCGTCACTGTCTCATCAGCGTAATTGCCTTGAACTAAAGTATAAATTCCAATCAGAAAATTTGGATCTGGCCTGAATGTAACTACAGTAGGTGTAAGTAGATTCATGGAGTGACATGTCTGGCTAGGACACACAAACCTGACGTGCTCATTTCACCTAAAGTTACAGAAATTAAATTTGTGCTGCGAGAACATCTGCTGTGTACCTGGCACACCTCGCGAGGCCAGCCGACCGAGAAAGCGCTTTAAATTTGAGCCCTTTCGCTTTGTCTTCCACTTTAATTTCATTTTTGAGGGACTTCTGAACACAATCTGTACGAGTTGGTTGCTCAAAGCTGGAAGTACGTCGATCGTACGTGCAGATCCTATACGGCATGGGAGCAAACCTCTGTGCAACATTTTTCTCGTTTTTCATAAGTTTTCTCGGACAATTTTCCGGACATGGTTGCATGGTGTGGCGTGATCATTGAGCAGCGGTATGGCTACCTGTGCGCCGGTGCACGGAACGCGAGTTTTGTGATGTCGAATATTGAATGATAAAGGGAGTTTCTGCCTAGTGCATTCGCACCTCCTTTCGGTAATGGCTATCAGAATCGCAGCGTGAAATTTGTCTGTTTTTGTTCTCAGTAAAATTACAATGACTGAAATGGACGTTTCATCCGACATATGGATATGTGCACCAATTGCTGCGAGTATAATTTAATAATATTGTATCGTATCTCCATGATCTGAATATTGCTTCGAGCCTGTGTCGCGATCATGGCGTAACTTTTAACGTAATGTCAATAAGTTTGATGCACTGGGATGGTCCACCGAATTTTATGGTAATAAAATTTCTCGAATCTCGCCTTACGGTTTACATTTGCCCAAATAACACTGGAAGCTAAGTGTCTTCCATATCAATAACATGTCCTATATATACCTGAAATTCTAGATTCGCCCCTAGCGGTAGTTACATAAATTTATATGAATATCGATACTATGTAAATTTGGAGAAGTTTCTTCAATAAAAAAATTCCTAGAAGTGATTTTGGTATGCGTTTTATTCAACGAGGAATTACTCTTCCATTTTCTGGCTGGACAGTGAGAAACCAAATGTGTTTTGCCTATTGAGCAAAATTTTCGAAATTTCAGGATCGTTTTGACTTTGGCGTATTACACTACCAAGCCGTATGACTCTCAGTACAAGAGAAACATTTTGCTTCTAGTGAACTGCTGACGTTCATGAGAAATTAGCTTTCAGATAATGTTTTTTTCTTAGCATGAAATCCAAATAAGAACACTTCTTTTTGCATCGCATCGATTGAGTGCTCGTAAAGTATCTTTTCACGTCCTGCGTACCTGAACCAATTATGCCATAGTAAAACAAGCGACAATTCAGTCAGTGTCCTTGTTCAGAGCTCGTTGGTTCGCTCGCAACATTCACTGAAACGAAACTAGCTCGGAAAGCAGCAGCGTCAGCGCTTAGCTTCACTCTGATTCTTGACCCGCGGTCCACTAGGCCGGTCAGCCACTGCTTCTTCAACCTCCCCCTTCCACTTCGCTCGCAGGCCAACATTCCGCGAAGGTCTTCGCTTCGATACCTCAGCGCCTTTTTTTTGCCATTGAGCTTCTATTTGACTCTTGTTTTTTCCTTTCTACTGGACTGCTGACTTCGACGCTGTCTCGCTTCGCCTGTTCTTGTTCCTGCCTGCTTCGTTTTGATTGTTTGACTGACCGTGCGTTGTTGCTCCTTTTGCCAGCGCAATTCTGGTCCTGTTTCTCCACCTGTATTTAGCCTTCGTAAGTGCTGATTTGGAAAATTATTTGGAAAATCATATTTGTGTTTAAACTTTCGTGGCCCTGCCCTGCTCCTTGCGCGAGCGCGTCTTCTATTTGTGTACTACTTTCTAAAATATACCTTTCCATTTTTCGTAATATTGTTTAGAAAGCAGTGCATTGTATCGTGGTCTCATTTTTCCTTCGTTGTATCGTTAAGAAAAGTGTAAATGAACTTCAGTTATGTATTCATCATTCGATGGTCTACAGAAATTTGAAGCGTTCAGTGTACTTATGCAGAGCAGAACGCAAGGTTCTCTTCATAAAGTTCAGTCTAATCAATTGATTTATGTTGACAATGAAGTTAAAAGAAGTACGAAGTGTGATAAGAATCAAACATTTTGTAATACTTTCATTGCTTGGCACACAGTTCGTCGATTTTATAAGCCCACATGTATGGTTTGCACTTTGTGTTCTAGATTTCTCTTACAACAAGGAATATTCGTATAGGTTGGTAGAAGTCCTTCTTTTTGCACAAATACCTTTGAAGACCAGGAAATAAAAAGTATTCCCTGGTCTGCAACAAAACTTGTATAGAACAATGAAGAATGGTACTCAAAATAATTTCTCTAAAAAAAATTCTAAACTAGAAAAAGAAAACAATTGCTCATAAATATAGATTCCTGATAAATTGGAAGTCTTTGACTTTTGTCGCCCATCAACAATGGCGCAATTCGACTGCAAAACTTTACGTGGTGTACTGTATTTGAAATGTACGCGAAAGTACGTGCACTAGTATTTATATTGAAAGTGGATGAAATGGACGAGTGAATGTACATACGATCCTTATCAGAGAAACGCTTTAGGAATAAGTATTCAAACAGAAGATATTTTTTAATGCAGAGGTCACCAATGGTAGACACTACGCCTAAAACTTCAAGTTTTGAATAATCTAATGGAACTGGATCAGCTGATGAAGTGAAAATAATGACAGCTGGGGCCAAGTTGAATGTCAATCAGCTTAAGGACGTGGTTTTCTCGAAATATTATCCTGCACAATGGTTTCAATACTCATTGTCTGAAATAATGGTGGTGTTCGTTCCTAAAAATTTCACTTATTTGTTTATTTTATTCTAAATAGCTTATGGTTATTAACGGGCACAAACAGACGCTATGTTTTGCTTCGAACGTTGAAGTTTTACTGCCTGCTTGGCATTTTATCTGTCTTGTTACATCGACTAACGTTAAAGTATTTTTAGTACTGTTATCTTTTATGCATGAGTCTAATATTACTGAAGTACTGTATTTATGTCACAAAATAGTTAGTCTCTAGATATAAGGGAAGATATATGACGGCATTTCATGATTACTAAAATATAAGTAATTTTATTATATTCGAGTTATATTCTTCATAATTACGCATGAACTGATTTATCAGGAAAAAGACTTTAACCTCTTTTTTTACAAATTGAACGTACGTGCCCAGATGGGATAGTTTTTGGAGTGTATTTTTCTTATGAAGTTTTTATGATTGTTACGGAGTTCAAACAACTGGATTAAGATATTAATTTCTTCAGCCCAAATAGCTCGCGAGAAAATTTTATAGTCCTTCATTAGGCTTCTGAAAAACATCGTTGTCGTCCATCGTTACGACGAGCTAGGCTATAATCATTGGAAGCTAGTGTCGTCTCAGAGAGTTTGGGAAATTATTAGAGAGACCATCACTTTCCGAGGTGAGTCAGCTTCGAGTGCGGCAATCGGACTACAAAATGACCTCTCAAGAATGCCAGCTCGACTCGATCAAGGGTCCGGCGCAGAATTCCATGTATATTTTTGGTTTTCCATGGGTATACCCCATGGAGGGATTTTCCATAAGCTGGTGTTCCCTTTATCCAGGAGCTTATGTGCAGGAATTTATTTTCCTCTACCGATCACGAAATGGTTCATAGTCACGCCATTATTGGCTCAAGTATCGAAGAATGGTCCAAATATTACGCGTAAATGCCTGCTTTACAGAAATTTCACGCTAGAATAATTATATCATATTGGTATCTTCTGAATTATTGATGGAGTATTTTCCGGAAGGATTTCTGACTTCAACTAATAGTATTCGAATAACTTTTTTTTATAGAAAATGTGTGCAAGGGAATCAACGTGATTAATTTGCGGTCATTGAAGTGTACTGCAGTACCATGCAGATATTACAAATTTAAAATTTTATAATTCAAGCGTAGCTATGTAGATGACTCGCTGAAACAGTATCTATCGAAGGATGGGACACGTGTTAACTTGGGTGAAACTGGTCTGTATTTTCGGGGTTGTTAAAATGAAAGTTCTTTAATATTCATGCCACGAAGGCTGTATTTAGAGAACCAATTACCAAGAAATTATTTTTGAAGCTTTGTTAACCAGTCTTTATTCTCGGTCCTCGGACTGTTGCTTATTTCAGAATCATTTCCAGCGTGAAACATTTTCCAGCGAAGTCCGTCATAAATTCACGAGACTAGAAAGTAAGGCTGGTCAAAATGCACTTTGAAACATTTTGAACTGCATTTGTTTCTAAAACATGTCTAGTGTTTAAAATTCAGCTCGAAGTTTATCGCAGCCCGTAGAGTGCGAATTGAACAACGTCGAAACTCTGTAATAAAGTGAAATGCATGTGAAGAAAATAAGTTCGCTTTCAAAATTACGTCTTCCGAGGGGGTGCGTGAAGGGCTATGTTCCCAAGGTGATCTCAGGGGCCATGGGATTTTCGGGCGATATGTAGGAATCCAGAGCTCCTCTCGGCATGTTAAGCTCATATGGGTTGGCTCTCGGCAGAGCAAAGTTAGCATTTCTCAGAAATAAGCCGAGCTTCTCAGAGGTAAGCCGAGCTTCTCAGAGGTAAGCTGAGCTTCTCAGAGGTAAGCTGAGCTTCTCAGAGGTAAGCTGAGCTTCTCAGAGGTAAGCTGAGCTTCTCAGAGGTAAGCCGAGCTTCTCAGAGGTAAGCCGAGCTTCTCAGAGGTAAGCCGAGCTTCTCAGAGGTAGGCTGAGCTTCTCAGAGGAAAGCCGAGCTTCTCAGAGGTAAGCCGAGCTTCTCAGAGGTAAGCGGAGCAACTCGTCGCCGACTTAGTAATATTTGTTAGTGCAATAGGCTGGTGTACAGTTAGTTTCGTATTTTGTTCATTTCCCTTCTTCTATTTTTTCCTTTCAGAGAAGTTCGCCCTTCTATCCAACGGACGCCTTCCGCGAATGTTTTTTATTTTTCCCCTTCATTCTATATTTTTTTGTCCTATTATAATGATTTCTAGGTTTGTTGAAGTGCTCTAGTGGATGCAGCTCTAACTACCTAGAATATATTTTATGAAACAATTATGTCATCTTCTCTTCAGTTTTATGACTCAGAAGCTCCAAAGAGTACTTCATACTCCGAATACCCAAGACTGAATTGTTAGGTTTGGTACACTTCAAGCAAAATCAATTTCAAAGCGAAGGTCTTCAGATAAAAAATCTTTTAATGCAGCATGCTTCTGGCCCTAGGTTAGTTATTCTAGAATTTTCAATTGAGTAACTTTGGTGCTTTATTGTTGCACGTTGCCATAAGCTTCATTTTCACGTCGTGAAAGCTCAAGTCTTGTTATTCGATGAAGGGCTCACTATACTACATCGAGTCACAGTTATGATTTTATTTTAATTTCTTCATCAGCTGCACTGAATATATTGTACATGCCCCGTTCTAAACAGCGACGCGCATCGAGCGCAGGTCCTAACTGGGACTGGAGAGTCGCATTCGGAGTCGGAGGTCGGAGTCGGCTGCAAGAAACCTTGAGGGTCTAAGTTGGAGTCAGATTCTGAGATCACAGTCGGTCCTAAGGAATCTTTGGAGTCTGAGTTAAAATAAGAGTCGGAAATTAGAGTCGGTTTAAAAAAAAATTGGGAATTAAAGTTAGAGTTAGAATGCAAATAACACTAAGAGTCGGACTTGAGATCATTCGACTCCGCATTCTCGTAACTCCAGGTTTACGACCTTCACACTCCGTCTAATCGGGCTCACTTGGGCGAAGTGATGTGCATGTCGGGGCATACTGCAGCCCACATGATGCCCGGGTGATGCCCACATGCTGCCCGTCTGATGCCCTCATGCTGCCCGTCTGATGCCCACATGATGCCCACTTGATGCCCGTCTGATCGCCACATGCTGCTCGTCTGATGCCCACATGCTCCCCGTCTGATGCCCACATGCTGCCCGTCTGATACCCACATGCTGCTCGTCTGATGCCCACATGCTGCATGTCTGATGCTCACATGATGCATGTCTGATGCCCGTCCAATGCCCACATGATACCTACATGATACCCGTCTGATGTCCACATTATGCCCGTCTAATGCCCACATGATACCCGTCTTATGTCCACATTATGCCCATCTGAAGCCCAGATATGTGTCCCAGCCTTTCTGTATCGCTCCACCTGCTTTGGCCTCCTCTCTCTTTCTTTCTCTCTTCTTTTTCTTTCTAAAACAAAAAACAACCACTTTCCATCATGTATTTTCGTTTTTGGTTTTAACTTCCAGCAGAATCTTCAGTTTCATCGGTCGATTCATTTTCTATCTCGCTCTGGCGATCAGAAACGTTCTCTTCCTGACTTTGTTTTGGCTCATGCAAGGAAGCTTTTGAGTCCCTCTCTCTTTCTCCAGTTTTTTGTTAATTTTCCTTCGATCAACTGTCCTTGATAAATTTTCGTTTGAATTCTTATACTGTTTTTTCAACTCTGTGATTGCTTTCTTTATGAACTACTTTCCGGGTATTTCTTATTGTAAAATATCGTTTCTGAAGGAAACAGAAAACACCATTTTCAATCAGATTCTGCAGTAAAAACTGTGAATACCCGAATAAGACTAACAGATCTTCATATTAAAATCAGAGAATGCAACTTCTTCTTTCTTTCAATCTCTTTTGCAGACGTATGAACATATACGAGTATGTTCACGGTTCTTTGAACGTATCATTTTTATGAATTTTCGTTTCATAACCTTTAGCCTGATTGTGAACTCGGTCGCTCCATTTGGGAAGCTGTGGAGGTTCGTTACCTGTAGACTTGAAGGGCCTCGCATTTGGCCAAGCTAGGGCTGGGAGGAGTTCGGCTCTGAATGAGCATTGCGGGCTGATAGAACAGTGTAGTCTCCACAGCATACACCCGAAAATATGCAGAATGGAACTGTAGGTAGAGCTGGGTGGCTCATATTCGAACGGGAAGGTTTGTGGCTCATCATGTTTCTATTGTATGATAAATTTATTGCTAATGAGTCGACTTGAGCTAAATACATACCTGTTTTTCACATTTATGCTATGTAATTGGTAAAATGCATCATAATGATCTTCTCATATGAGGGGAGCTATTAAAATAACGATATTTCTTTATACTTTCGACATGTTTGGAAGAGTAGACTAAAATAACGCGTTCATTCTTTTCCACTCTTTCGAATCTGCAAAGCGAAGACGAAGTTAAATGTCTGAAATGAGTTGGAGCCAATATTTCGAAATATACGCTCATGCGAGTCTATGTTCCCTTCTCCTAAAGCCTCGTTCCTTCTCAAATCTCTGACGTACAGCGAGTCACCCCGCTACCGCTGTATTGATTATAGGAGTTGGTTTTTCTTTTTAGTTTTATAGTTACAGAGGTAATTTTATCCAATTGCTTTTTTCAACGCGAAGATTGTCGATTGATTACCTTTTCATCCTCGAGGCTTGTTTCATCCTAAAAGGGTCAAATTACCTGAACACAGTCGTCTCCGCATACTGCAGAAAGCGCTAGATCAGTTCCAGTAACAACCGCTCAAAAGCCGTCTTCCGCATAAAGTGGTGTCAACTAGAGCGAGCACCAAACAGCACGGAAAATATTTTTGGCGTAAGAAACAAATAGAGCGTTTTATAAGAAGTAAATGAAACGATAGAGTGGAGGTTTGCTGGAATCAATGTAGCGCTCTACGCGGGGGACGACTGTATTTCTTTGGCTATCAAAATATAGTTACGTTTTTCAACAGTGTTTATTTAGAAAACTATAACAACTGCGAAATAAATGCTTAACATTAAAAGTGAACGTTTCAACCATATAGGCCATTATCTACACCTGAAATGGAAATTGATAAATACCTAGACATTGGTATATAACACTGAGTTTACTGTCTTTGAGAGGCTAAACAACTACGAAGGAAATGCGAACGAGTATCGTTACCCATATTTGCACTTGGTTTAGCCTCATAATGACTGTAAACTGAACGTTACATTCCAATGTCTACGTTCTTTTTAATTTCCATTTGAGGTTTTGACAATGGGCTATACGGTCCCAGCGTTCACTTTGAATGTTTAGCATCTCCTTCACAGTTGCTATAATTTTCTTACAAAACAATGACGTATTTGAAAGTAGCCTTGTTTGCTCTTTTTTTCATAGCGAAACTGCGCAAAAAGCAAAGCAATTATCTGCTCAAATATTTGTTTTTGTGACGACTGTACGGCAATCCAGCTCTTACCGTTGAAGTCATT
Organism: Orchestia grillus; assembly: GCA_014899125.1. NCBI lineage: Eukaryota > Metazoa > Arthropoda > Malacostraca > Amphipoda > Talitridae > Orchestia > Orchestia grillus. The sequence goes on along the minus strand of VOMN01066627.1, from coordinate 3,450 downwards.
TTTATTCAAGTAGTTCTTTTACATTGATTTCCCAAGTAGAATAAATGAATAATATTGCTAACAATATTGTAACTGCCAGTCTACCTCTTAGGAGACTCTTCCTTTGAAAAAAAAAACAATACCTGCTGTTTCTGAAATCTAGCAAATATAGGAAAAACACTTTCGTGAGCCCGAGAAAACTGAGTACGATTATTGAGACCTACGTTCGTTGATTCCGTTGTAATCTCAAATGAAGTGATATTTTCATGCCCAGTGTTTCCATCTTTCTGAAGCGTTCTCTTGCTTAGCAAACATCACTTGACGTGGCACCAAACGCGCTTGCCAACGTTCGGTCCATTAGAATGTAAGATTTCCGTTCTGTTGTTTTCTTCCGATAACGATCGTCACCCACTAATTAAAAGATGCCTCGGGTTCCAGCACAGGCTCGTCGCAGCAGCAGGTTCTGATAAAATGTCAAGTCAAACTCCTGCGCAAACGCGAACAAAGTTTTAATTTACATTTTTCGTTAATTTCGCTTAGTCATGTGGCTGACAATGCATTAGCCGTGGTATTGGAAAGTAGGCTGTTTTTTTCTGGCTATTTATTATTCTTAGAATACTCTGACCTGTTCTTGATATTTATTTTAACGCATTGTAGATTGTGAATGGACAACTTCTCACTCTTACTATGATGAAAACTGTGTCATTCTAACTTTATTCTTATTAATTTTGTATGGATTAAAAACGCTAGATGCATCCTCATTGTAACTTTAAATTGAAAATATAAAATTAGTCAGATCTCAACCATGGACTATTTCTTAAGAATATATCAAATTGGAAAAAAAAATCAATTTTTAAAATATTCTTACTTGTGTTTTTGACATACTATTTCATAACTTTTTATTATTTGGTGTTCTTAATTTTTCGTCCTGCCCTGAATCATCAGATCAGAACATAATGATCGTTTAGATTATTATCTCGGCTGTATAAGTTGCAATGTTTGGTTAGCTATCTTCGAATAAACGAAAATGAGCTTTATATTCTATGGTGGATGTGCGTTTGTCAAAGCATTATTGTAGAGTGAATTTATAGAGTAAATGTGGATTAAATAATATTGAGTAAATGTGAGTAAATCTAGAGTAAGTAGAATAAACGGGCTTTGTGTATTGGATTAAATGCTTGTACAATGAAGTTTTGCGTGTAGAGTAACTTGCTCACGAACGTTTGCGAATGTTTGGCCGAAATCCCTTTTAGAAAAATTCGAGACTTGAAGACGTATTTGCAATAACGGAAATTGTCATTTGACAGAAACACTTGTGTCGACGACTTCAATAAAAATTGTATGCACGAATACACACCGCGTGCGTAGAGCTCGGAGGTTTACATGTCGGTCCCTGTTGATCACTGGAAGCGTACGAATAACTTCGTACACTTTACTGATAAATCGGGCTCACATTTCAGTGAAACAATGAACTGGAATTGGCGATCCTTTGTTTGCTTGCTCAAGTGTGGGGTGCTATATGCGCGTTAAGAAAGAAAATTCCTACAACTCTTTTCTTAGCCTCTATTTTACAGAATATATTGTGTAGAGTTAACTCTCTTATCAAAGTGTAAAGGTTTTCAGTTTCGACTTCAACTATGCCCTTGTCCCAGGACGGCTGCTAATTCAAAACTGGTTTGGATCTGTGCCTTGTAATCATGTGTTGGTCATTATAACAGACTGACAGTTTCTCTGAAGCATTAAGATGCTTTTATTTACGCGCAATCATTTTGGGTGCTCTCTTGCAGTGGTTTTCAAGTGAAATTCTCTGTGATGAGGCCAAAGTAAGCTGGTGTGACGTCATCAGGGCATGGAAGATCAACAGTGCGTGGTAAAAGCAGAAATTCGGAAGAGATGCTTACAAATTTTTGAAATGATTCTAAAAATCATTTATTTTTTTTGGCGTTTGTGCGTATAGCTCCCAATTCGTGGTGCCGTTCACACCAGCTTTAGATTTCCTCGGTTCCGTCAAGCATTACTCTAAAAAGGCACGTTTGGCCCCACCGTTCTAGCATTAATGTCCGAGCAGAAAACGAGCTTCCTCGTCCATGTAGTCCGTGTTACCATATATCATGCCAACATGTTAATGACTAGGAGAGATGCTCAAAAAAAGTCGTACTGCTGAATTAGTCAATATACAGTTAGCGACCTCTGTTGTATACTTAAGTCTGTTAACAAACTTTAAAATATGTATGTTACACATCACCGCAATGCCAATTCACAGACATGAACCCCTTTTATTACGGAACTCTGTCAATATGCTTTTAAAGTAGAGATGTTGAGCATTATGACACGAGCACCAGTCCACGGTGAGCAACCGCTTCCATCTGCATAACTCGGCCTCCATCACCCGAAAGCGGGCTCGCTGAGTGCTATCACTAGTGAAGAGACGGTGAGGCAAGCTCTCTCACACACATAACTTTGCCTACATCTCATAAAAACAGGTACGTAAGCATCTCCTGCCGACTGCTGAACCCCGGCTTCTATGCCTTCAAAATCTTGATGTAGAGACCCGCAAATTGCTGTATTTTGTGAAATGAATGGGGAGAAGTTGAGGGATAGCTTTCCTATCTCGCTGCATCGAGGCTGATCATGAACATTGTATAGCGTCAGTAATGATGCTTTGTCAGATCTGTTGTAATGTTAAAAAGAATGTGTCGTATGTCATCAGCCTTATCTTCCTCCGTGGTGACTTTATCCGATGATACCATCTGCATTCCTAATGAAGTATGGCTCCAACACTGTCCATACGCCACCTAAAGTCTATTGGTGGTCGAGTTTGACTTATACTTCATGCTATGAATTTACGTCCAAAGTATCAAAACATGTGAGAAATAATAATAACAATAATAAGAAAAATTTGACTTGATGTATCATGTGAGAAAATTGCAGCAAGCAATATTCGGTGTCGTTGTTGACATCAAGCCTGTATCAAGTGTTGAAGCAAAAAAATAAAAGAAATTTCTATAGTTGATTTAGGGTATGATTAGATTTACATTCGTTTGTTTCCCCTACATTGAAATTATCAGCAGTGGCTTTGATCTCCTGTTAAATAAATTTAAAATATTCCTATCTTCAATACGGTAAAATTTATAATTAAGGGGCTGGCAATTTTTCAAGTGTACAACTACGATGTAATTTCTGGCGGATTAGTGGTTTCTCTCGCGCTTGTATTCAAGCCTTGCGATTACAATTGAAGTAGAGTTTGATACCCTAAAACAACTGTAAAGTCATGCCCCTATTCTTTGCTTCGTTCCTTTGAATTCCTTGTTGTGATGGCGATTGCTTTCCCACTTCCTGTCATAAAGATAGGCCTGCATCATGTACAGCACAGGCTGGAGCAGCACAGCACAGGCTGCAGCATGCACATCACAGGCTGGAGCAGCACAACACAGGCTGCAGCATGCACATCACAGGCTGGAGCATGCACAG